>CAJNIZ010025180.1:25277-43678 GCA_905231905.1 Symbiodinium pilosum
CGGTAGCTAAAACTCCTCGTATCTCGCAAAGTGCTCTTGTCATAATCCACCGCAAATCCCAATTAAGTGTACCCAAAACGCGAAACCCATAAATAAGACATAGTATATATTGTAAGCCATATTATATATTAGGGTCTGTAGAGGTTACTCAGCTTCATCCATGCATGTGGGGGGTTTGCAGGCGCTTCCAGGCCGTTCCAGGAGGCTCCAGGGCCTGGGCCTTCCAGGGGCCTCCAGGGCCCTCCAGGGGCCTCCAGGGGGCCTCCAGAGGCCCCTGTGGCAGGTGAGGCGTGTCTGCAAAAGGGAGTAGAGGGGGTTTTTAAAGGGATCTGAACGCCCTGAGGCTGGATGCCTCGGCGAATTTTGAGAACTTCCCAGGTGAAACAGCCCTCAGCATGCATGCTAGCAACATCTTGAAGACGACAAAATCCCATAACCCTAAACCCCGACCCTCAACCCTAAACTCTCAACCCCTAAGCCCAAATCCTAAACCCTAAATCCTAAACCCTAAACGCTAAGCCCCTAAACCCTTTGCCATTTTCATTCTCGGGTCCTTTGCTCTTCAGCCTAGGATGGCAAAGCCAAAAGGCGCGACTTCTGGTGGTGAAGGAATACTGGGTTGCTGTTAAGGAACTTAACTTAAGTTACTATATTGGGGAAACCCTATGATTTGCTATATATACCCATTATGGTAACTTAATTTAAGTTCCTTAACAGCAACCCAGAATATAGGACCATCCATGTGGGCTATAGTCTCAACTTTTTGAAGGGGGTTAGATAGGGGGGTATTCTAGGGGCTATTCAAGGAGATCTTCGGGGGGGAATTTAAAAGGTTTAGGGTTTAGGGTCTAAACTTCTTAAAGGGGGTTATACAATTCCCAATAATGGAGAATCAAACGGAAAAGAAAATGGAAAATGACCTGCAAACTGTTATATATATATAGTGATTATATAAGGGTTATAGGAGCTGTAGTCTAAACTCCTTAAAGGGGGTTTCATAGGGGATTATATAGGATCTAAGATTCAGGGTCTAAACTCCTCAGAGGGGGTTATGTAGGGGATTGTGCAGGCCTTAGGCTTTAGTGTCTAAACTCCTTAAAGGGGGGTTATATAGGGAATTATAAAGGGATTACCACAGGGGCTATTAAAGGGGATACAAGGAGTTTAGACTATAACTCATGTAGATCCTAAACCCTGAACCCCAAGCTGGTGGTGAAGGTTTATAGTCCCCCTTAAGTAGATAGAATATAGCTTTCTCCCCGGGGTTTGTTTAGGGTTTAGGCCTTAGGGTTTAGGCTCTGTTTTTTTTTCCTTTTTTAATTATGGGCTCCTTAGCCATCCCCGAGATGCTGGTCCCCCTAAGGCTCCCTTTTAATTCAGGCTAACCTAAACATAAGCGAGGCTAGTTGCAGGGGAGCTCAAGGGCGGGTAGTTTAGAGGGGTGTCATGATAAGGCCTCACACTTGCCTTGATGCTTGGTCTGTCTCAGCTCTGCATTGAGGAGCAACCGTTGCATCTGGACGCCTGGGTCGTTCCACGCACATGCGGCATGCAAAGCGTTGTGGAGGCCTCCCGCGTGGTGCTGCTGCATGTTGTGGATGCAACACAGAGCCCTGGCAAACACCTGGACACCAGGGACGGAGTGGGACCCATCACTGGCCAGGTGGGGGCCTGGAGGAGCAGTTGTAACAGGTGGCGTGGCCCAACCGCTTATTCCAAACTCCGAACGGGGAGGCCTTTGACTTGAATTGATTGCGCATGTTTGGACCATGAACAGATCGAAGGAGTTCCAGTTATCCCAAATTAAATGGGACGTAAGATTTTGGCCTCCTCAGGATCTCTATGTAGTCGGGTATATTACAATAAGATCCCCCTATACCCCATATTCTATCTACTTAAGGGGGACTATAGGCTTTGGGTTTGGGGGCTCAGACTTTCAGCTCTTTGAAATTCCTGGAGAGGCTAAAGTTGTCGCCCAGGTCGAAGAATCATGAGAGATTTTGGCAACCCGTGCCTCTATGACAAGGACCCTACAAATGTTCAATGACAGTGATGGGGGAGTGTCGATGTTGAGCGTTAGAGGTACGTAAATCCTCTTATTCCCCTAAACTACACCCGCAGACAACCCCAGTTTCCAGTTCATGTTCCATTTCCGTTAGGGTTTAGGGTGTTGATCCTCCAAAGTCATTGCGTTGCCTGGTTCAAAGGCCAAACTGGCCGAGATGAAGATCTTTCCGATTGAGCACACGTTGTCACTCCAATTGCCTGATTCCTGAAGTATTCCAAAATAGACATCGAGATTCCTAGTATAGTGAAATATAAGATAGTAGACATAGTATATAACAGTAAACTACAGTACAAGACAATTTGTCCTCGTATAGTAAAATATAGTATAGTATGAGATAGTACAAGATAGTATACTATACTATAAACCCTAACCCTAAACCCTATACTATACTCTAGTATAAGATAATTTGTTTACTTGCATGAAGTCCCCTTGCACCGGCAACGGCTACGCCCCGATCCTGGAATTGCAAACCCCCAAGCCCAAAACCCCAATCTCACGCCACTCAACCAGGGTTTAGAGTTTAGGGTTTAGGGTTCAGGGTTTAGGGTTTTTGTCTAAAAAGACTACCAAAGCCTGAACACCAAAAGCTTATGCACTTTCCTAGAGGATCCAAGTACGCAATAATTAGGTCCTGTGTTTGACTTAATGGTAATTACAGTACAGGTTTTGGGTAGGCATATGCTTATTGGGCACTTGGACCCTGAGGATTTTGCCTCCTTGCACCGGACTGTCCCTGCAATCAGCAGGATATTTGGCTTTTACTTACTCCCTAGCAGGAGGAACATTCCGCTCCACATCAGACCGGGTGATTGTTGGCTCTGGTGTTTGGTTTTCATCAAACCAAAATCAAAACATTTAGGAAAGCTGGATTGCTTTAATCTCCCTGAAAAGGAACCAGTAGAGACGTTAAGTTTGGCCTTATCAAGGGGTGGTGTGTCCTTACAGAAGCGGAAGGGTGTTCAAAGCTGTTCCAGTGTTGACAACCAATTCCTTTTTTGGGGTACCAAATTTGATGATAAGGGGCCGTACTACAATGGGAACCCAAAAAAGCATCATTTTTTCAACCTCTCATATGCTGTAGACTTTCGACTTACTATAGGGAGAGCGTTGAGGGCAGAGGGTTTGAAGTACTATTTCGTGTAGGCTTGAGGCCCATAGGGGTTCTCATGTAGGTACTTCGCGGCTTAAGTGTGTATGATCTGGGTGGTTTTGAGAATACCGGGTCACCTTTTGGGGTCCTCAGTATACGCATTACAGTATAATATTAGTGTGTTTATTGGGGCCTCCTCTTTACGAAAATCCTGGTATACGTGGGCCTTTCAACTACCTTGTACTCAGGCCTATGTACCCACTGGAGCCATATAACTGCCTACAACCCTTAAACCCTAAACCCCTTAAAAAGGGCACGGGGAGGGTCTCGGCAGGTACGTGACGCGGCACTTCAACTCGGATGTGGACTTCAGGGCCATACGGGGTGAGGCGAGGAGTTCATGAGTTCCCTTAACCATAAACCCTAACTGCCCTCCCTTTATACTAACCCCCCCCCAGCCTAAGTCTTCCCCTTAGTTAAGCTTGATTAGGTTTAATTATCCCTAAGCATCCTTGATTCAGCTAAGGGACCTAGGTCACTCCCTTAGTTAACCTTAATTCGGCCGACTTATCCCTAAATATCCACTGATTAAGGGAGAGACCTAAGGGGAGCAAGGCGAGGAGTGCCGGAGCTTGCAGCTTCAGGTTTTAGGGTTTAGGGTTTAGGGTTTAGGATATAACTAGGGCTTAGGGTGTAGGGCATAAGGTTTCGGGTTTAGAGTTTAGGTTTAAGGTTTAGAGTTTAGGTTTTGGGGTCTAGAGGTTAGGATTTAGAGTGGGGGTTTTGGGTTGAGGGCTGTGAGAGTGAGATCTCTTTACCCCCCTTATCAGGATGTAGGGTTGTTTAGGGGATACGTAGGGATGGGTGTTAGTTTTTACGGCTTAGGGTTTAGGATTTGGGGCTTTGGATTTCAGGATATTGCCCTCAACATGAAGAACCAAAGGGAAACACGGAAATTACATGGAAACTAATAGTATTACGTGGAGTTGGGGCGTTCCGGAAAGTAGGGATGCCCTTCCAGGGGTTCCCGATCATAAGGATGATGGTATTTTGGGGGTCTTTACTGGGGACATCCCCCCAGGTGGGTAGTTGCCAGGTGGTTACCGCCCGATAAGTCTCGTATAAGGGTAATGAAGCTATAGTACTTAATTCGTAGGTCTGCGTGATAACCTTCGGGTGTCCTTGACATTATGTAGGGAAATATCCTAAATGATATCAAGCATATGATGTCAATCCCCAAATAGAACACCTGCATAAGCCTCAAATCCTACAGGCCTCCGACAGTTGAAGACAGATCGATCCTTCCAACATCCTTGAACCTTAAACCCTCAACCCCTACATCAGGGTTTAGGGTTTAGCGTTTAGGAACCTTAAACCCTCAACCCCTAAATCAGGGTTTAGGGTTTAGGTTTTAGGGAATCCTAATCATCATCATGCCCCGCTTCACCTTCAAAACAGTTGTTCCAAGAACCCCCGGAGCTTCCAAATGTTGATTTGCGCTTGCAGGGCATGTATTTGAACTCCACATTAGAAAGCGACTTGAGCATGATAGAAGACGAAGCTTTCCAAGGTATAAGGTACGTATGGAGTCATGATACCAACCCTAGTATCTACGCAGTTGGAACTTACTATATAAGTATCCTAAACCTTGGGTCATTCCACCGTACAGTAACGGTCCTTTTGGGGGTTTCAGGTATATAAGGGTGTACAAGAACTCAGAACTGCTACTGCACAGGAAAGTCAACTACCCGAAGCCCTACACCCTAAACACCCCCAGCTTCTGGGGGTTCTTTCTGCAGCTCCGAAGCCAGGCCTTCATTCGACTTCCCAAAGAGGCGTTGCGGTGCGCGCTGGTTTTTGTAAATTACCTAGTAAGGAGATTTCGGTAACCCCAACCCTCAAAATTAGGACCCTATAACCATCATATGATTGTTATAGGGTCCAAATGTTGAGGGCTCAACCCTAAACCCTAAAGGGTTACCAAAACATTTGTGTTATTAACCAGTTGTTAAGTGCGGGGGAGGAGGAGCTGAATCTTGGGGAGCCTCTCCTCTTAGGGTTTAGGGGTTGAGGGTTTAGGGGCCTAGAGGAGTTTCGGAGTTTAGGGTTTAGGGGTTTGGGGTTTGTGGGTTTAGGGGTTTCGGGTTTAGGCGTTTAGGGAAGTTTGGGGTATCTCGGGGGTTACTAGGTAAGCCCTCCCGCTGGAACCACAACTTTTTAATCCACTACTAATGTTTGGGGGCTAGTGTTTTTAGCGTAGGGGTTTTAGGGTTTAATGGGTTTTGGGATTAAGAATGTTCGGGTTCAGGGTTTGGGTCTTGTTGTGTCAGGGTTTTCGGCTTTGCGTTCGGAGAACACCTCAAGATACCCCTATTTTGTACAGATTTGGGATGGAGCCTCCTTGCGGTTATACAAGAAAGGCATGTGTGTATTGTCGATACTCAAAGCTCTGCATGACCTAATTAGTCTACTGTAGCAGCATAATTCCCAAGGTATGATGTGCTTCGCACCACGCAGGACTTTTCATATCGTCCATAACCAGGAAATGCAAAGAACATTATAAGTTCTATTCGTAAAAGGTAACATGCCTGTTTCGTGATATGGCTATCTTGCCGCTAAACCTACATCCCTACAGAATCCCAATGTTCATGTCATTTTCCTCTTGCTTTCCCACGTGATTCTCTATGATTCCACGAGCCACATGAACCTTAAAACCTGAACCCTAGACCCAAATCCCTACACGCCCCTATGTAGTTCCTAAAGACTAGGGCCAAGATGCCAGCCAAGCCAGGATGGACAGGCTCTCTTGAAGGAGGCCTGTTGCTGGGGATGGGCTGGGATTTGGGACTGAAGGTTTAGGATTTAGTGTGTAGGGTTTGGGATTTTGGGTTGAGGGTTTTTGGTTTTCAGATTTCCAGTTTAGGGTTCGGGTTGGGGCTTTGCGGTTTTTAGGGTACAGGGACTAGACATTTCCCCAAAATTGGGCCCCTTTACAAACTTTAGGGACCGATCATATCCCAATGTCGGGGCTCATTTTTGGTTATGGGGGCCCTACATAACATGGTAGTTTCCCTAAATAAGGGAACCCCCATATAGACCCCAAATACTATAATCTTTATTCTTGGGACCCAAAAATGGTAGCCCTAATTTTGGGAAGCCCCTACATGTAGTTTGCGTAAAGCTTGGAAATTCCCAGATTAGCTCCTTCTTTTGTGGAATGTTGAGTGTTGTTGTGGTTTAAGGTTCCAGGCTCAAGTTTTGTGGGAGTGGGTGGATGTTGAGCATGGAGGGTTTGTGTCTTACATGCGTGTTCCTCAAATGGCCAGTTCTGGCACATAATTTAGAATGAGTTGTGCAGTGATTTATGCTGATTTTTGACTGCACCTCAGTACCAGACATGTTATACATAGATACATATGTACATATATGGGTTCTCCGGTCTCACATTGGGGGGGATGGGACGAGTGTGGGTCCCGCCAAACCCCCCGTCACGTCTTCTTTCACAGTACAGCTCAAGGATATCTAAAGCTTCTTCCTCATGTTCTAGATCAACGGCTAGATTATAGTCCCCCTTAAGTAGATAGAATATGGGGTATTTGGGATCTTTTTACAATGTACCCAAAGCCATGTTCTATCTACTTCAGGGGGACTACACATGTTTTGCATGTTTCCAACTGCAGAGAAGTGACCTTCGTTGCGCCCAAACAGCGGTTGCTTGTAAGCCAAGGTACAGGGAGCATTCATCGCAGTTTCACCCAAAAATACCTAATACTTATACGGTGACGTCTCCATAGCCCATTGTCTGTAGGCTACGATTGTTGTCATTTTCCTTGATACGATTGTTCTCATTGTTGACCATACTTGATGTCTATCATTCATTAGCGGCATTGCCCTTAGCGTTATGAGCTATGGTCTAAACTCCTAGTATCTCCCTTAATATCCCCTATAATACTCCCCTATATATACCCCTATATAAGCCCCTTTAAGGAGTTTAGATTATGGCTCTATGGTGTTGAAGTCCCTAATTCCCAAACCTCTTTGGGTCCTCCACTCCCTGGCAGCTTTGCCCAAGCGGCGTTGTCAGGTGAACCAGTCGAATAGGCGGGCATGCTCGACAGTTGCTTGTTTCAGTTATATAGGGGTTATATTGGGGTTATATAGGGGATATATTGGGCTTATATTGGGATAATGGAAAATAAAATGGAAACTACTATACTGAGTTATTATGTTTTGAATGAGAATTCCGTGAGGTATAGGTGTGATCTGTCAAGGTTTCGGTTTTAGGGTAAAATTGGGGGAGAATGGGTCTGTACTTAGAAGTGGATCCCTTTGTAGCTCTACGCTTGGTTTGCTGTTAGATGGATAGGGAATACTCAGAAATCTCAAAAAAAAGTTCCCTTTCTGTAGGTGTGAGGTGCCCTAAGTACTATTAGGGCCATACCAGGGTTTAGGGTTAAGGGTTTAGGGTTTCCAAAAGGCATCATACTTTTGACAACTACCTTCAAGGGTATCAAACAGGAATTCTTCTTTCGAGGTCATGGGCTCCCCTGCACCCTATAAGCCCTGGCCCTAAACCCTAAACCTCCCTCGTGAAAGACAGCATGTGGTGAAGTCTGGGTATAGTATAAGCCTGAAGACTTTCCACAGGCACCTAAACAATTGTCAACATCATGGCCCTAGGTTCCTGTATTAGGGTTTAGTGCTTCTGGTAAAGGATACCTCAAACAGAGCTCGAGAATCTGTTTGTAATTGTTTAGGCCCTACAGTACCAACATTAGTTGGTCATAGTCTTTCTATGTTACAGTTGAAAGTATATTCCTTGCCAAGACCTGATTGCACCCCCGAAAGCTAACAAACCTAAACTCTGAACCCTAAACCCTATACCCTAAACCCTGACCCTAAACCCTATATCGGGCCCTTGAAGTAAGTATGCCTCAGGCTTTGGATTCAGGTAGGCTTGGCATGTAGTCAGCCTAACATAGGGTTGGGGGCTCGGCGTCTGGGGTTGAGGGTTTAGGGTTCAGTGGGCCTGGAGTTTGGCAGTTTCGGCTCTGAGTTTTGAATTAGATTTGGGCTTAGGATTTAGAGTTTAGGCTTAAGTTTCAGGGTTTAGTGCTGAGATTGTTCCTGGGAAAGCCCTTCGAACTTTGCCATGCGAAAGAGAGAACTGCCAGGTCTTTCAGGGTGGTTCGGCTACTTGGCCCTAAAGCCTTGTAGACCTTCCCCCAAACAATATGGAGCCAGTGGCCCGGGCAGGGCCAAAAATGTGGTTCCATGTGAGCTTTGCGCATGACATCCTCTAAAGCTCAACTTACTTGTTCTGAGTAGGGAATAGAAGGGAGTGTCATCCCTATATAGTCCCTATAGGCCCTATAATATACATATATATATAGAAATACAAGCATTGCCTAGTAAACTCCAGTAAATCAACGTGTTGATGGTTTAGGATCTAGGTGGAGGCCGGCAGCTCTAGGTACGCGCTGCTCCTGGGACGCAGTCCTATCATGTTGACAAGAACATCTCAACACCTGCATGAGCTGGACGGGTCTAGGTACATGAGCTGTAGTCTAAACTCCTTAAATAGGAACCCACACAAAGCCTACTAGACCCCAAACCTATTATCTAGTTAGATCCTAAAAGCCCAAGACATCCTAAACGCTAAATCCCATCTTGCTGGAGGGGCCGGCTCTACATCCGGTCGTGTTGCAGACGGAGAGTGAAGGTGAAGGACGAGATTTTAGGGTTTCGGGCTTAGGATATGGGGTACAAGGTTGATGACTTTAAGGGCTTAGGGTTTATTATTTATTTTGGGTTTACGGTTTAGGGCTTTGATTCCCCTGAGAGAGTCGATTATTCAGGGGCTATATGAGGGTGATAGGGTTTCTGGTAAAGGGGATACATAGGGATGATTTTCGGGGTTTAGAGGCAGATGTAGGGATGTACAGTGTTCAGGGTATATACCTTCTGTGCTTCCATGGTCGCGTGGCGGAAGTTGGCGCTTCGCGCAAAGCCATAAACCCTGAAACCCTGAACTCTAAATCTAAGGCCCTACCCCCCCGCCCAAGGTTCCGTTTCATTAGGCTCATTTAGGGATGATTAGACCTCACACGAGAGAACATTGGGTTCGGAGAACCCAGAACAATAGTGTAAGGTCAACCACTGCCGCACTAGACTTTGGGAAACTATTGCCGCTACATTCGGAAAACAACAGTCTTGCCTTACTAAAAGTGATGTCCAGAAGTTTGGTTCTCTTCTAGAAATCTTTGTAAGAAGATTCTTCGTATCTTGGGGTATAGAAAGGCGATCTTGGTGCAGCATCTGGCGATTCCCCAATTTTTTTGGCCGCTAGGGACCCTAGGGATATAATGGGATTGCAAGGGGATTCTTATGGCGGTTGTTGTAGGCCTCTCCCCCAAAAAGATCTTCGCTCTTGTTAGTCATCCTTTGCTGGTCGAGTTTCTATGGTTCAGGGTTTAGGCCTTAGGGTTGAGGGCAAGAAGAAGTAGACCAAAGGCCATTATTCCATATAATGTCTAGTAAGATCTCTCAACGCAAGGCCTGGCCGTATGCCTTAGGGTTGAGTGGTCTAGTTCTGCTCTGTAGTGGTGGGGTCGCAATGGTACAGGCACTGGAGTCATAGCGCTGGAGTCCTCATTTCAGATTTATGGTTGAGGGTCTTGACAAGCCCCTTCTTTAGGGCTTAGGGCATACTTTTTTTTTCGGCGAAGCAGGGAACCCCAAGAATGTAGTACGAATACAACCGGAACATACCTACCAGGGTCCTTATATTCCGACTGTTGTCCTACTATATTCTTGGGGGTCCCTGTTTCAGGTTCCCATTAAACTGTTAGGCTTCCTCCATTCCTGCCTCTTCAAACTCTACACCCCTTAACTGCATGAGCTGAGGGCCCTCGATGCCCACATTGCACACATGGCCCAACTCTTAGTCCATGAATATGACTTAGTTGGCCCTAGAAGCCCAGTTACCTACATATTGGGTTCCTGTCCTTAAGTCCCTATATAAATCTAAATAATCTGTAACCCAAGGACCTACTATATGGGTACCTGGGCTTCGAGGGTGGGGTCAACTGTTCACAAGTAAGACAATGCGCTAAACCTCAGACATAAACCCTATCTGGCGCCACCTGCCTTTTGTTCAGGGTCCCTGAGGGCCTCTCTCTGCTGAGAAAGCCTTGTTCGCGTAAACTCTGAACCCTAACATTAAGCTGCACTCTCTAGACCCTGATCCTCATGGTTGTCAGGGGAAATGAGGAAATACACTCCTTAGATAGTCCCTATTTAGCATATTCCCATACTGTTTGTGGAGGAAATCTTGCACCAAATGGTACCTAAACTGCTGTAACTCCTAGGGCTTCTAGGACTTAAGGTGGTGCAATATTTCCTTCATGAACAATATTCCCTACGAACTCCTAAACCCTGAACCTCAACTGCGTTAGCTTCTAAACTCCAACCCGCGTTCTGGTTCCGCAGGGCCTGCTAGAGAAGGTCACTCCAATCGATGACGACGCAGCCCACCAGGAGTTCTGTCACATGTGGTAGTTTCCAAAAATATGGGGACCACAATATAGACCCCTAAATACTATACTATAATCCTTGTTATAGTAAACCCCATAAGGTACCCCTAACTTTCGGAAACCCCCATGTGGGTCAGGGTTTAGGGCTTAGGGCTAATAGAGCTCGGGTGTAGGGCGTATAGGGTGTAGGATTCAGGCTTCCTGAACCATCCCCATGACCCTAGGTCTGCTTCTGAAAAATCCTGCATGATCCTAAGTACCTGGGTTGTTCACAAAAACCCTGAACCCTAAACCCTAAACCCACTCTAAGCCCCTAAACAAATTATGGGCCCCTTCTGGTCATAGATTATATTACAGCACCTAATATTTAGGGGTACCAAAACAGGACCCTAATTTTGGGAACTATCTACCTAATGGCAGAGGAGCCATGATATTGGAGTAATCGACCCTAAACCCTAAACCCTATACCCTAAACCCTAAACCTTATAAAACATTATTAAAGCAACTTACGAGCCCTCAACCCTGTCCCTCGGGCTCCGCTTCGAAGAGGCTGATTGAGGGACTACATGCATATCCCAAACTTGTTCGAGTCTAGTATAGGGTTACTGCTTTTAGGATTTAGTGTTTAGTTTAGGGCTTATAGTTTAGGATTTAGGGTATAGATGTCTAAAACCTAAGCGGGGAGCTAAAGGAAACCCCTGGGCCTCACATTTACAGTATCCTCTTAAGTTCTAGATGTTCCCACGTGGAAGATGTGGCTACGGCTCCTCTTTTCTGTTTGATCTTCTCGCAATCTAGCTCATCGGTCCTCATTGTAGCTGGCGTAGCCATCTTTGCCATGGAATTCTGAAATCCTAAAATCTTTGGTCCTTGAAGCTCTCCAGGTAACCATTACCCTGAACCCAAACCAAAATCCTCAAGTCAGACACTAGGTGGATCCTTTGACGCAGAAGGCTTCCCTAAACTCGATCATTCCGAGACTGATACGGTGGATGGAGGAAATCTTGCACCACTTGGTACCCCCAAAGTACTGTAAGGGCCATCATTGGTAAACAATAAGGCCTGAACCCGTTGGAGCAACATGGGGTGGTGCAAGAAGTCTTCCATGGACAGTAGGAATCCTACGCACAGCTGTAACCCAATGATGGTGCCTTTTTCGGGGCTCAGTTTCATACAGCCCCTACGATCTGGGGTAACCCCAGGTATTAGCTGTTTAGGGTTCAGGGTCATTTGTAACAACCTTCCATTTTGGGGGTTTAGGATTCGATGCCTTGCAGGACAGGCCACGTCGCGCATCTGAGGCTCTTCACGCCGGGGGTGGGCTGTCTACTTTATGTGGGCTCTGACGTTTCTAGGTTTTAGGGTGCTGAGGGGAACGGGTGAAAGAATCTTTTTATCATGGGTTATACAGCAGGATTATGATGGGCTCGCGTGTAGCTCTAGGGTCCCTCAAGGTAGGGCTGTGGGCTTCAGGAAAGTACGCAGAGGCTCTGAGTACCACAGGATTAGGTCATTACTGGGAGCTTTGCAAATGGTACTTGTGTGGTCTCGCGGCATTATAGACCCATAGAGTGCCATAGAGCTTCCGATCAAGGCCCTATTTGTTGGCTCCTAGGTGGGTGTCATGGGGGTTTGGGGTGAACGGTAGCACAAATAAAGAGCAAGAAGTAACATACGCAATTATTTGGGTTTCGAGCATGCCCACTTCTAGGATGGTCCAGATGCTGTTGGGGCTTGATTCCTAGTAGCTTTCCCAGGAGCCTTATACGCGGAAGGGCTGGGTACGGGTTGAGGGGTCCGGCTACCATAAACCCTATAGACCCTGAAAATTGACCCTTCAATCCCCAGAAGTTTACCTCGTAGACCCCAAATCCGCTAAACCCAGCAGCCAGAAGCTTGACAAGAAGGCCCTGGAGACCCTCACGCAGACCGAGAGCACGAGGTTGTCGGACGACCCGCTGTCAGAGGACTCCGACATGGTGACGCAGACGACGTCGAAGCGGTCGTCTAGCAAAGCAGAGCCTGGACGACGGCCGGCTCGGCAGGCCAAGAAAGCAAGGAGCTGCTGCACAAGGGCGTGCTGAGCCAGGAGCAGCGCGATGCCCTGTCGGACCAGGACATCCTGAAGCTGGTGGCCGAATACGAGGCCGAGCGCAAGAGCCGTTCGGGCCTCTCGGAGGTTTTGCTGCAGCAGCTGGAGGAGAACCAGCAGGAGGATCTGATGGCGAAGCTCTTCTCTGACCACACAGAGACGCTAAACAGGATTGGAGTGCCGGTAGTTTGGATCCAAAAGATCGTGCCCATGATGTCAATCCTTATATGAGACACCAAAAATGAAGGGTTTTTTTGAATTTGAGGCATGGTCATATGGTCAGAACGTGCCCGCCTCGAAGGTTTGCAAGGCCTCGTTTTTGGAGACTTCCACCCAGATGAACGGAAAGATGCCTCTGATCAGAATGGGAAGGATCTACATATATTCTAAACACGAAACAACCCTAATCCCGAAGCCCCTTGGATTCCTATAAATCCCCTACATTCCCCTACTTAATCCTGATAACCCTCTACACCCAAAAGTTCCTTAGGATGACTGATGAGTGTCTATAGTTGGCGTCCAAATCTGCAAGACGATAAGAAGAGCCATGGGTCATATAGGTAGATACTGCTTTGTGCAGGGATGAGGAACGCACATTTGGATTGCGTATTCTTCCTGCTGAACAGTTACCAATCCCTTAAGTAGAAGCCGTACATAACTATGTTGCCATACTTCCCCCATAAAACCAGACATAGCTATAGTGTAATCTACCCAACACCTTATTTTATTTTTCCCAAAGCTTAAACTGTGAAGGGCTTGAATCCGGGCAGCTTGAAAAGTTTCTATAGTATCAGCCATAGGAGTACAATTTGTCCAACCCAAAATTGTGCCACGGTGAGCCCATGTGCTGTTTAAGCACAACTTAATAAGCAGACATGGAGAAGTTTCTCAAAAGGGCTTTCTCCAATAAAGTCTTGCTGAATCCTTGAGAGGGGCACCCTTACGACCCTTGACATGGGGTGCCTTTGGGGTAGGCATAATTTGAGACAGTACCCTCGCACCCCAAACCTCAACCCTAAACCGTGAACCAGCCACGTCCGTGCAGGAGTGGCAGAGTGTGCTACCCCACGTGTGAGCCTCACACGTGTATAAGATGAAAAAACCCCTTCGCAGTACGGGCTTAGGACTTTGATGCTTAGCGCCATTTGGTGTCAAGGGTACCTCCGCTGTATTGAGGCTAGTTGCCCTCCTCCTTCACCTCAGAGTACACGTATCACGAGTGATGTGAGCATGGATAGTTTAAACTGCAAGCCAGCGAGGTACTTAGAGGCTCAGGCAAGTGGGTTAGACTATAAGAAGGCCAGCTTCAATTTGGAGACTCGTAACCTGTAACCTTATTTAGAACCTACTTACCAAGCTCCCCCTGAACCTTCAAGGACCGTAGTAGTTAATAGCGGGCGTGGCCCTAAACCCCAATCCCGGCTTTTCAGGTTACATGAGATGGCTTCGCTTGAGTAGGCATTGCCAAATGTTTTGTAAGTCAAATTCTTTGAAGCTTTAGGTGCTTGCATTCGAAGGTAATTTGTGTTTATGGGGGCTATGTCGGGTTTCCGGTAAATTCCTAAACGGGAGCGCACGCTGTGTCACATTGCGTAAATTGCTGTAGAAGCCTGCATTTTATTGTGGCCCGAACGTCTAGTCTAGTGCCAATATGTGAAGGCAGGGTTCCTTCCCAGGGACTTAAAGGCACTATGTAGGGGTGCGTAGGGTTCGGGGTAGAAGCTTGAATCAGTCCATGAATGGAGAGTCGAATGAATGAACCAGAAACTGCGGCATGAAGTCGAAATTTAGATCATGTAGTAATGCGTAAGGAGTGTCAGGTGCAACCTGAATAGTTGCCAGCAATCTTCCTTCACGTCCTTACATAGATGCAGTAGAATGTGCAGCAAGACCCGGTCCGAATTATCTAACCTCCTACATTACTTCCTCTTAGGAGGATCTGGCGGAATAAGGTATGTGGTCACATGATTTTTTCACGGACCCGCTCCTCCATTCTGCACCATGAAGCAGCAACACTATACCCTGATTCCTAAGCCCTAAGCCCTGACCTGCCCAAAGCACTTCTTAAAGGGTCAGGGGACTTCGTAAGGAAATTGGGGTTGGCCTGCTTATAACCCCCTTCCATAGCCAACGTGCTACGTCCCCTGAGCCTCTATGTACTCACACCATACTAATGGCATCGAAGCCCATCACCCACCCTTCAAGCATTAAATCCCCCAGAGGGTCCATGTACCCAATAATTAGGTACTTGGGTTTTGGGTAATAGTAATTGTAGTATAGGTTTTGGGTCAGTATATGATTATTGGGTACTTGGACCCTTAGGGCCCTTTGTAAAAGGAGCTGATATGGCAGGTTGGTTCCTTTCGGGGTCCGTGGTATCCCGGGACCCCAATACTCACAGTACCCGAAATAGGGACCATGCTGTTGAAAACCGTCTATTTTGGTTTCCACGTTTGCTTGGTCAAATTGACTTCAGTAACCGTTAAACCCCTCAACAAAACCCACCCCTAACCCGTAAGCCCACAAACAAAACCACTGACCCTGAACCCCTAAACAAAACCCCTAACCCCTTAACCTATAGAGGGCCTAGGCTTAGGGTTGAAAATCAACCTTCCACCCGAAGGATTCCAGGTATCTATGGGGGGAGGGGGGGGGGGTCCAAAAAATCAGGGCCGTTTCCGGCGTGTTTCATATCATAACCTGTCTATGGAATTTACATACAACAAATAAGAAATTAAAGCTTGGGTTAGGACTCCCTAGTGTGGCAAGGGATCTAGTTGAGGGCTTTGGTTAAAGCATTTTATGGGCCATGGATGTTAAGGCAAGTCACTGCATCAGCGTCATGGAATATATCGGATGAATGACAGTTGTGTTTTTTTTGGGACGGTCAAAGCACCAAGCAATTAATGAGGTATGTGGAGCTTTGACATTAGGACGCGCGCGACAGGTTTTTACGGTATATGGGTCTTGAGCACATGGACCCATTTTTCTTGCCAGAGCATGTGTGTCAAAGTTACTGAGGCTCGGATGGTGAACAGAATTGTGGATCGTGCGAGCCCAAGCAGGGCTAGTCATGCTCACTTGGAAAGTGGTGAATGGAAAGGAAAGTGAGAACGTCTGGGACATTTATTGCTGGTGCTTAGTAGGCAACAAGGGAATATTTTATGTAGGCTTTATGTAAGTCGTATACTCCCTTGATTCCTACTAAGCCCCAGTGAGATGTGGTTTAAAGTGGACTTGGGAGTTCGGATGGGGCTGTACGGGCCCGGACCAGGTTCTGGCGTCTCTCGGGCTTGGGTCGTCTGGTGAAGCATACGCCCTTTCAGGATGACACTTGTTTGGCAAAGAGGGCATCAGTCTGAGTGCAAACCTTATTTTGATTTCTGTGAGACCTAACTGACGCTGATAAGCTAAACCTTTAATTTGGACTCTGTGGAAGGCAGTCGGACTCAAGGGCCTTATTAGTAGGGAATAAGGGAAGGGATCCCTATACCCCAATAATGGAACATCAAATGGAAGAGAAAACGGATAATCAAATGGGATCTTCTATACATAGGGTTATAGAAGGATCATATGAGCTATAGTCTAAACTCCTTAAAGGGGAGGTATAAAAGGGATTATATAGGGGAGTATTATGGGGCTTGTTAAGGGGGATACGAGGAGTTCAGACTATCTCCCCTATATGATCGCATAGTAACATAGTAGTTTTCATTTTCCTTTCCATTCCTCCATTGCCTACTAGCAACCAGGCAGACAAGGCAGTGCCACAGCTAAGTTACATTCGAATGCTTGGACCGTTTGGGTTTGCACTGCGCTGCCACCGCACTGCTGCAATTGTAGAGAAGCCCCCCGAGCTAATATCAAGCTCTGGCAAAGCCTTTTGAAGACTACTATCCATCAGCGGGGGGGTTGTGTCAGTACCTGCGCGTTGTGTTTCCATAGCATTTACTCCTGCAGCAGGTCTAGCCTACACATTTGCATAGCGAGGTATAAACACGCTATGGAGGACGAACGCACCGCAGCACTATCCACGACTCAGCCCCAAGCCCTACAAACCCTGAACGCCCGGCCCTACATCCTAGACCCCGAGCAGTCGACCTTAAAGTGTAAGCCCACGAACCCTAGGCCTCAAAACCCCAAGCAGTAAGCCTTGCCCAGGGGATCCTGGTACCCGTCTAGTCCATGCTTGTTCCCTGAAGGCTCCATACCGAAACCCGCCTCGTCCCCAGTGTATACTGTGTACTGCCCTAGACCCTTTAGCCTTAACCCTATACCTTACACAGTAGTAAATATCAAATAGAACCCTGTAATCCTGAACCCCAAACCATAAACGCCAAGCCTTGCACCCTAAACCCCAAACCCTGACAACAGCTGAATTTCTCCGGGTTGACCAGACTGGGAATACTACATTCGAGAGGTCAAAGATCCAGGCGGGCAGTTGTCTTCTTCAGAGTATATGCATATATATATATATGGGGTTTAGGATTTAGGGTTTTGGGTTCAGGGTTTTGGGGTTTAGGTTTCTGGGCTCAGGGTTGAGGGTTCAGAATTCAGGGGTTTCTACAGGGTTTTAGGGTTGTCTACATCAGGGCAAGGTATGAGAACATCACCTGTCTTCAGCTCAGATGATGGCGTGTATATATATATATATGAGCCATAGTCTAAACTCCTTAAGGGGGGGTTATATAGGGGATTATATATCAGACTACTATAGGGGTTATTAAGGGGGATACTAGGAGTTTAGACTATAGCTCATATATGTATTTAATATGGGGGCGGGGGTTAACCACAACCCTGCAAAGTTAGGAAACCCATGATTATCATATGATCATCATATCGTCCTAACTATGGGGCTTTGGGTAACCTTTTAGTAACACAAGATGGCCTGACTTGAGGTTTCGGTAAATTTGAATAATGAACGCAAACGCCTGATAAAGTACTACTGCTATTTCCTTAGATTCCTTCTAGAATTATAGTATGGTTGCTCCCGAGACTCTATTCTAAGTGAACATGACTCCTAAACCTTAAACTCTAAACCCTAAACTCTAAACCACGCCTACTCCTAAACCCTAAACTCTAAAGCCTAAACCCTAAACTCTAAACCGGGAGTTTCTCAAACTTCTACGTAATCATGGTGGTTATGATTGTAGTCTTAAGGGTCAAAGGACCCCAATAGTGGGGTTTTAGGCCCCAAGTACCATTATATTATGGTTCTTGGGCCCTAAAACCCTAGTATTTGGGTCCTTGGACCCAAGACTTATTCGGCCTAGACAGGTCCGCAAATTCAATCCCTGTACATAAACCCCTTTTTGTTTTCATTTCATAGTTCAAGTTCTTTTCCGTTTGGTGCTCCGGTGATCAGGCCCCTCCATTAAGGAGCTCTGTACACACACATATGAGCCATAGTCTAAACTCCTTGGGGTGGGCTATATAAGAGATTATATAGGGGACTACTATAGGGGTTATTAAGGGGGATACTAGGAGTTTGGCTCCACCTGCGCCAAGTGCCCGGGCTCCACGGCACTCGCCCATAACGCCGTTCGTGTTCCAAGAGCATACGCTGACCAGAGCATCCATGCCCAAACCATAATTCCGTTCGTGTTCCAAGAGCATACG
>CAJNIZ010025180.1:43778-54690 GCA_905231905.1 Symbiodinium pilosum
TTTAGACTATAGCTCATATGTACGTACGTACCAGCAGATACATACCTACGTACGTACGTACGTACGTATGTACACAAATATGCACACTCTAGATTTGCAAGCCTTGACGCAGTTCATGTGTGTGTGTACATCAGGCATACTGTTGAAACGTGTTATATTTAGATACCTTGGGCCCCCTCCTCATCGGAAGGAAGGTGCCCGTAAGTTGTTGTATCGTGCTTAGCGGAGGCTTTACCAGTCCAAGCACCGAAGAAGATATTCTGGGCAATTTAAAGCGGCCTGATTGAACCTCACCCCGAATGGTGGCCTAATAGGGCGTAGTACCAGAAGGGCCTTAAATTGGGAATCGAAATTCTTCAAAATTACTTTGAGATATCTTCGTATTTTCATGACGACTCGGACCCAATGGCTTTAATAAAAGGGTTTTGGTAACCCCAACCCCCCAAAATTTAGGACCCTATGACCATCACATGATGGTTATAGGGTCCTAATTTGGGGGGTCGGGGGTACCAGCATCCCCTTACTAGATTATGGCTACTATGCCAGTTTGGGACGTGCTAGAGTTTTTTTTGCATGCAATCATTGTTCACTTGAACCATCTGGGGTGGAGCGTTTTTTGCTTCGCATAATAAGGATTGAGTGTTGGGGAAGTTTATACGGGAGCACTTAAATGTTGCGACAGACCCGCTTCCCATCCGATGACAGTTGAAATGCTTTCCATGGCTCTGCGAATTCTGGTGGTTTGCGTTAAAAACGAGATGTTCTTGATCTTTGCCACGTCCTACCACTAGGTGGCAGTTTCCCAAAATAGGGGTGCCCAATGTGGACCCAACAATTTTACAATTCTTATAGTAAACCCTAAGGCCCTCGACCCCAACACCCTGACACAATGAACCCCAAAACCTGAACACTATGCTGACCCAGGCAAGGGACAATATCCGTTGACTCAGAGCCAAAGATCTGAACTGCCAAGCTCCGTAATGGGTCCCTTAGAGGGACGCTGTATAGCCACACAATTCAGGGTTTAGACCAAGTCCCATGTAGATCCCTAAACCCTAAACCCCTAAACCCTGTCTAGCCGCACAAGTTAGGGTGTAGATAAGGACGTTTAGGGATTATGTAGGGGTAAATGGGGAGTAGGTTAGCCCTGGAGTGACCAATTTACCCATAGATTTTGGTATCTGTGCCTCTTTTAAGGGCCTACTGGGTTGCTGATGTGAGCTATAGTCTAAACTCCTCAAAAGGGGGCATATGGGGGATTATATAGGGGACTTCTATAGGGGATATTAAGGGGGATACTAGGAGTTTAGACTATAGCTCATGTATGGATAAGGGTCCAGGAGGACATCTTTCACCACCTACGGCCCCTGAGCCCTAAATCCTAAACCAATCCTGTAGTTCCATGACTTAATCTAAGGTTGAAACCATGGGCCCTTAGTATAGGCCCTCAACCCTTTGATCCTTATATACCTACTCCATACACTATATGTACCCGACCCTTAAGGGTACCTAGAATCCCCCTAAAAGGGCTAAGGGCCCACATTAGGGGCCCAGACTTCCAGCCTTAGACTTAAGGACTTGAGTTGGCGCAGGATTTCTTCCATCGCCAATGTGTGGTTCAGGGTATATTCTGTTTCACAGTATCTTATACAAGTATGCCCTTTGCATCTTCGCAAGGTGTCCCCCAAAACCCAGAGTCGAATACTACCACGTCAGTGAGGACCTTGGTCAAAATGCTGCAGCCAACAGTTTGCCATGAAGGGTCCGAGTACCCAAGAAAGGAAGTTTGAGGTACCCAAAGACCAGTCTCCTAAACCCCACCTGGACAGTCAGTGGGACTTGGTTTATAGGTGTTATACGTATACTTAAGATGGCCCCTGACCCTCCAAGTAAACCGATGATTGCATTTTGGCTGGAAGATGCTTAGACCCTGAGGGTCTATTCTCAATACTCGCTACACAGGACCTCAGTGTCTGGAAACTCGCAAGTGGGCCCCCTAAACCTTAAACCCTAAAGCATAAACCTCGAACACCCGGAAGTAGTATTTTCAAGCGGGTACCGTGCCATAGTCACCAAATTTGTGATTGCAATCTCCTTATGAGGACAGTTTGTTACAAGAAGAAAACAATCTTATTCGAACTGCAGTCTAAAGCTCTCCAAGGGGGGTTTGTAGGGGATTAAATAGGGGAGTATTAGAGAGGTTATTAACAGGGATACCAGGAGTTAAGATTATAGTTAATTTGGCTGAAGCGCCAAGAAACCCCATATCGCCCATGTATAACCTTCTTGAAAGGGCCCCGGAAATTATTTCAACCAAAAGAAGAACACTTTTCACGTGCCGGGGCACGTTCCAGGTGGCGCTAACGTTGGTGCCATGGTATGCGCTTTATTGTTTTCAGGGCTGAGGAGAGAAAGAGTTTGGGGTGTAGCGTTTGGCGTTTGAGGTCTGGTTTGGGGCGGGGTGGTGTTTAGGGCTTGGGGGTCTCAGGTTTTCAGGACCGGGTCATTGTCGATGTTTTAGAGAACTTGTATCAGACTTAAACCCAAAATAGGAATATCTAGCTAGGGTTCTCAGCATTATCCCAATGTGGGAGCCCCATGATCCCCTTCAAATCCTCCTATGTCCCTGGGGTCGCTATGGGTGGTTGTCAAAATTATGGTCCCTTTTTGCGTACCCTAAATAGTATGCATTATATAGGGATCCAAAAAGGGACCATAACTTTGACAGCCACCCATATGATTTTTCCCTTTTTGTTCAACCCATCGAGAGCTTTTTGCAGGGTTTTGCTTTTAGGTTGGGTACTGCCCCCCACCCAGTAACAGTCTATACTAGGGATCTTATAATGGGCTATATATAACCATACTACAAAAATATTCTCCAACTGTTACTGAGTGGGGGCAGTATCCAAGTTTTAGGGTTAATCCTACTACTTCTCTCTCTTTACTACCCTGCCTAGGTTCCCCCTTAGGGGTAGGATTATTTGAGGAAAGGCTAATTGAAGGGGGGGGCTACCCTCAACGCCTAAACCCCTACATCCTAAACCCGTAAACCCTAATTAAACCCTAAACCTATTAAGGGAACCCACGAGTAAAGGTTTGAGGCTGTTGGCTTGAGGTTGGGGGATGGAATGACAAGTTCCATCGCCCTTCCTTGCACACAGCTTAGGGTTTAGGGTTTGGGGTTTAGGGTTTACAGGTTCTAGGGCATAGGGCTTGCGATTTAGAGTTCGGGGTTTATGATTCAGGGTTGAGGGTTTGGGCAGAAACAGCCTCGCCCGGCATTTTTTTTTGTTGGGCTTCAGGCTGAATCATGCCTGGCTCAATTCCTAATTAGGGTTTAGGGTTTAGGATTTAGGGTTTAGGGTTTAGGATTTAGGGTTTAGGATTTAGGGTTTAGGGTTTTTAGGGTTTAGGGCTTAGGGTTTAGCCATGCTATGTCTTATGCAGTTCCCCAAGCGGTCCATCAATGCCATGCCGCTAACAGACAGTCATCTCTCCTCAACACAGGGTAGCTCTCCACACACCAGGCCGGTTCCCGAACTAAAGCAGTTGCAAGCTGTTATGTCGAAGTTTGAGTTTATGAAGCAATCCCTAAACCCCAAAACCTAAACCCCAAACCCAAAAACCCTAAGCCCTAGGCCCCAAACCCTAAACGAGGCTGCTTGTGGGTTGCCTACGGGTGTAGGGTTCGAAGTTTGGGATTCGCCTTCCATCAAACCAACTCGGAAGCTCATGTGGCTTCCCTTCAAACGGGGAGCACAGAGATTCTGGGTTGCAGTTAAGGAACTTAAATTAAGTTACCATAGTGGGTATATATAGTAATTTCTAGGGTTTCCCCAATATAGTAACTTAAATTAAGTTCCTTAACAGCAACCCAGGATTAGGGTCTACAAGAAACTGGTTTCAGCTTCCGCGTCAGTTTCACGGAGAGTGGGGGATTCGGAAGCTAAGTAATTTGTCATAGGCGTTCCCTGAAGAGGATCATCTGCAACATAGAATATGAGTAACAGCGTTGATGCTGACAATCCTTTATGACCTTGAACCCTGGTCGACCCCAACTTGAAACAACAGTTCTGAACCCTACACATTCCGCCACACGTCCACGTACCAAAGTAGTAGAATATTTGGCCCGAAGCACTTACGTGGGAACCTATTTGGCACAAGCTACATCCAAATTAGGCAGTTCGCCCCCTGAATCCTGGTATATCCCTGTACAGACTTGTATGTCCCCATACATGTCCGCATGCCTACATGCATATAGATATACAGATCTCTATTTAACCGAGCTCACCAAGTAGTTAGGCCGATAGAGTGCACAAGGTGATAACGAGGTCGCTGTGGAACTTTTCCTTGATCATGCAGTCGGCTCTCTCAGTTTTGTGGCGATTGGGGGGGGTCTTCGGGCTAAGGATTTCGGTTGAGGATTTATAGTCCCCCTTAAGTAATATGGTTTTGGGTATACTACAATAAGATCCCCATGTACCCCATATTCTATCTACTTAAGGGGGACTATAGGGTTTGGGGAGGTTTAAGGTGCGTCTATGAGGCATACCCTAGGGCTGGAGGATGGCTTACAGTGTACTATCCGGGTCCAGCGTGGCTTACAGGCCTTATGATGTGATAGGTAAAGTGTGTGGACTTATAGGCTAATTATGCTGCGAATTTCGTGTAGTATTTGTGGAGATATGGGAACCATGGGACCTGAGGATTACATGAGGTAGGGTTTGTAGAGCGTGCGGGCCTGAGGTGTGTTTTGTACTAGACCATAACACTGCGCGTCGTGCCTGGCGGAGGGATTTTGAGGGTTTAGCCTAAACCCTAAACCCTACTGGGGGTTTGGTGTCCACAGTTTCTTGCTCGACGACACAGTGTTTAGGCTGAGGCCTTCATCTTTCAAATGAGCTGTAATTAGTCTAAACTCCTTAAAGACGGTTATATAGGGGATTATATAGGGGAGTATTGTAAGGGTTATTAAGGGGAATACTAGTAGTTTAGACAAGGGCTCAAATGTTGAGGCCTCTGGAGATCTTTCAGTGGCAGTTCCTCACTTCATTCAGCCCAATCACGCAAACAATGCCCTAGAAGCCCAGTTACCTATATATTGGGTTCCTGTCCTTAGGTCCCTATATAATTTGATATTATCTGTAACCCACGGACCTACTATATGGGTACCTGGGCTTGTAGGGATGCACCACTTAAAGTTCAGAAACTTCTGCATATGCTGTTGCACATAGTGTATCCACCGTACTCTACCGGTAGCTGTTGCGGCCTTCTGTAGGTCCCTCAATGGCACTTCCACATTTCATGCCATCCATCACGCAGACATACCTAAAGTTGTGAACCCTCAAGCCCTAAACCCCTAAGCCCCGAAACCCGGACCCCTAAGTCCTAAAGACCCTGAACCCCAGGACTGTATTGAACTCCCATGCCCCCTCCCCTTTCACGGCTTGTTTTAAGGAGCACTACCCAGTGTTGAATGCAAACACCACAGACGAGCATCTCGACAGACTGCGCGACATGTGCCTGGGCTGCAGAGGAGAGTCGGGTTTGCAACAGCTTAGGGTTTATTAAGGTTTGGGGTTAGGGTTTAGGGTTTAGGGTTTAGGGTTTGGGGTTTAGGGTTTAGGGGTTGCGGGTAGCTGGATTGCTTTTGAGGAGCCTGAACGAACCCTCAATCAAGCTACTGGTACATGCACTTCGTACCAAGAATAAGTTACCATCATTGGAGTGCATAGTAACAGCGATTTTTGCCTACTGTTCTTCAAGGCATGGTCATCAGATACAGTACTTTAGGGTTGAGGGTTTAGGGTTTAGGGCTAAGAGCATGGAGGGATCAAGAGCGTCATGCGCTGGATCGAATGCTAGGGTTGCTGACGCAGTGTTCAAGGTTTCATTTCATTGTGCCCTCCTGTGAACTAATTGGTGTGGTAACCCATCTTCACCGAGTTGCAACAGGGTTATCACGCGCTACACCCTAAACTTCTAAACCCCGTAAAAACATGTTTTAGGGTATTACTCTGATTTGAACGATACTATGACATAAAGTTAGGGCACCTAAAAGGGGGTGTACCGCAAGGGCCTACGCGGACGCCTCTTAGCCTCTGCAGCGGCGCATCATGAGGGGAGTAGAAACTTCATGACAAGACAAGTATATGGTAGTTTCCCAAAATAAGGGGACCCCAATATAGACCCCAAAATATTATAGTCCATATTATTGGGACCCCAAAAAGGTGCCCATAATTTTGGGAAACCCCCATATTACGTTTTCCCTGTGAGACTTGGCGGGGGAATCGCCCTTCCTTCAATGGAGTTGATGCCTTGTATGACGGAGGAAACATTACATGACTTAACACCCTAAAGTATACCAGCAGTCGGACTAAATCGCGTGGTGCAAGCCTTCCTCCATCCGCAGTCGTTCCAGTTGTGCTTCCTCATTGAGTATAGGAGACGCATCGAAAGCGAAACACTAAGCTGCAGAAGGGCGAGATTCAGACTTGTATGCTGACAATCCCAACATGATAATTGTATGGGGTGATGTTGAGCATTTCACAATTCACCAAAGGTGAATCTCAAGGGTGTCCGGGCTAGCATGCTGCCTTACAGGCCTCGTAGCAGTGTATCATAGGTGGGCCATACATTGAGCAAGAATGCTTTCGAGCCATAACGACTGAAGGTTCGATTCGAAGTATGCCTACCACTATGGGCTATTAGACCTTAAGGGTACCGTAATCTACCCTCAATAGGGTTCTAGTAGGGAATTTTAGGGTGTAATAGCCCGTCAGCCTTGTAAGCGGGATCCTCGCGGCCGTTAAGGTATATGAGCTATAGTCTAAACTCCTCAAAGCGGGATTATATGGGGGATTATATGGGGGACTACAATAGGGGTTACTAAGGGGGATACTAGGAGTTTAAACTATAGCTCATATGTGGAATATAGATGAATATAGAAAGAATGTCCGTAAAATCCCAGAATCGAGGGCCAGTGGATGGTGGGGGATGCTAGGAACCTCTTTGTTCATCCTCAGAGTTCATGACCAAGGTATGGGCTTTCAGACTGTTGTAGGGATCCTGTCGCTCAAAAGTAGACCAAGTGGATGCTACATGCACATGCATTTAGAGTTTAGGATTTGCGGTTGTGAATTCTGATTCAGACCCCCGAAGCTACACATTGACCCTCCGGTGCAAGGAAAATGCCCTATAGGGTTTAGGATTAAGGGTCTAAGACGCGGATCGAAATGGCAGGATTGCCATTCCAACATTCCTGATGCGAGTAGCCTCTGCGAGTGTTCTCTGACTGTAAACCCTAAATCTTGAAACCCTAGGCCTCAAGCTCTAATCGCTCAACCCCAATCCTCACCCCTAAGCCCTAAAGCCTAACCACTGTAAACACTAGGCCTGAACCCCTGAGCTCCGATCCCCAAGCTTAAACCCTTTAACCCTTATAGTTTCCCTTAAGTAGATCCTACCACAATATACCCAAATCCATATTCTATCTACTTAGGGGTGACTATAACCCTAAATCCAAAAACCCTCCGCGCTGCTTGGGAAAACCAGGCCACAACGGGTTTAGGGTTTCCAAGACCCTCCTAGTACACTTAACAGGGGATGATATGGCCCCTCATTGCGTATTTAGGCCTAAGGGGTGTTGGAGGGTCTAGGAACACCTAGTGTTTCGTAACATTCCTCCCTAGCTCCAAGGAAAGGCAAGCTGGAGGTGCAGTCCTCAGATTTCACTTTGTGATTCCCAACTGGTTTAAGGTGTGGTACTCAGGGTACCGTGGGCCCTGAAAGGTACAAACATATGGGTGGTTTCTTCAGATAAGGGTGTCCGGGGATATTATAGGGTTTCGGATCTAGGGTTAGCAAAACGCAGGGCTCAAACTTGATTACAGGATTTCTAGAACTTGGGGATTAGGGCGTCTTAAAAAAGCGAAGGGCCCACAGAGATCGCGTGGACAATGGAATCCTTTTGTCGGATTCTGTAGAACAGCTTTTAGAGACTCGCAGACACGAGACGCGAAAAGGTGTATTTACATACTCACAGCTCGAAAGTGCGCCTCTTGGTGGCAGATGTCCGTGTTTCACCCAAAACCCCAACAACCCTCAACCCTAAACCTTACAAGCTCTGGGCTGCTTGAATCCTTGGAAGCTTCCTTCTTGCCCCGAGAACCCTGGAGAGTTGTGATGGCATAGGGTTCAGGATTTATGAGTTTAGGTTGGCCCTAAACCCGAAGCCCAACCCCGGCAACCTAAGTTACACGGACTTTGACTCAGTGCCGTTGGCGCTTCATTTAATGTATCTAATCATGAAATCCCAGCCCTGATCCCCCAAAGCCAAACTCTGATGGGGAGATTTTTCCAAACTAGCATGCTGTAGACTTGCTTCTAGCTGCTTACTTTCAAGCCGGACCCCGCTCATGTAGAGACCTCAAGAACTACCAACATTATTCCGGAATGAAGGCGGGGTATAGGAAATAAGCCCGAAAATAGTAGAGTGTATACTAGGGATCCTTTAACCCACCTGCGTTCATCCAACCTTTTGAGCCCCCTGAGATATAGCATACCCCAAAAGCCAGGTCTAAGAAATGGGCATCTTCAATGTAGGGGCCCGGTTTCCATTTTTATGTTCCATTTGATGCTAAACCACTCTGGCTAAACAGGCCCTCAAGCCTACAATC
The DNA here is from genome assembly GCA_905231905.1 of Symbiodinium pilosum. Classification (NCBI taxonomy): domain Eukaryota; class Dinophyceae; order Suessiales; family Symbiodiniaceae; genus Symbiodinium; species Symbiodinium pilosum. The sequence continues at coordinate 52,457 of CAJNIZ010025180.1, forward strand.
CCCGTTACTCCCTTTATGAACTGATTTTTCATTCCATGTTCCATGTCCTTTTCCATTTGAATCTCCGATTCACTGATAGCTCAGGCTTCTACACCTTACGTCTGAGATGCAGGGTTGGATGCTTATAGTAGCCTCTGTAAAATCTCTAATGATACAGTAGTTTCCATTTTCTTTTCTATGGCCTAAACCCTCTAAACCCCAAACCCCTAAACCCTAAACCCTATACCAAGGTGGACACTACTCATACTGTGTCCTATTCCGTGGCAGTCTTCGTCGCCATGTGCTTCGTGCTGCTTGGGCCACGGCTGGGTTTCAGGCTTGTACCCCTAGGGTTGTACCCCGGGGTTTTCAGATAAATGAAGGGGATTACATTGGATCATATAAGGGCCACGTTAAGGCCATGTTGGGGAACCGTTCAGGGGTACGACCTTAGGGGTACTACCCAGGAACCCTTCAATCTGCTTAGGCGACTTCTTGCAGATAAGATTGGCTTACTTCCTTACTTTCAGGCTCAGGGGGCTTACTGCAGTTTAGGGTTTAGGGTTTCTTGCAGATAAGACGGGTTTTCTTAGAGGCTGAGTGGATTGAGTAAGTGGGCCATAAAGGGGGTTATAGGTGCCCAAGTGGGGTTTTACTTTCTGGAAGGCCCTTTCTAAGCTACTTTCCAGAAGCCTCTGCGTCGGCTTTACCGACTAAAAGCAGGCCACATCTTACCCTAAGGGTCCAAAGACCCAAATAATAGGGTTTTAGGGCCCAAATACTATAGTATTAATGGTATTTGAGCCCTAAAACCCTATTATTTGGGTCCTTGGACCCTTGGGGTTAAGTTGCTGGATGCCTGGCCCTTACATTACCCTACACACTCTGAACCACCATGTTAATAGCAAGGTTACCGTAAATTAGGGTACCATTTTGGGGGTCCCCACAACAAGGGTTGTAGTATTTTTGGATCTATATTGGGGGTCCCCCTATTTTGGAAAATTACCTCATTTTCCCTGGATTAGGAAAGTATGGTTCCTGATGCTGTTATTGCTCAGGCAATCTCTCTCCTACAGGGGGTTTCTCCAAAGTATATGGCGCCCTTGAGGAACATTTGCATATCAATGAATAGCGCCAGACGCTTACATGTATATGAGCCATCTTTTGAGAGAGGACTAAGATCGTCCCTTTTCAGGTAAGTATATGGAGTGTTTTGAGAAAAGCGTCCCAAAACACCGACACGTTTCCCGGAGATTTTGGGTACTGAGCCCCTAGACTAGCAAGAGGGTTGTTATAACCCCAAACCGGTAACGAGCATGCAGGTATTTGTAATGGGTGAAGTTTGGGGTCCCGGGAGTGCCAAAACCTTTTCATGTCAAACAGCAAGGCCCATCCCCAGCTGTTTGAGTAGTTGAACTCCATCCAGCGGAGCATCGTATGGCGTTATACGCCTTTGTTGAATGCGGTCCTTGATGCGCTAGCTCAAAAGAGGAAATGGCCTGCACGCCAATGTGAAGTATGTCCAGAATCTTAGTTAAATCTAGGGATCCAAGTATACAAACAGTACCTACATTGGGCCCAAAAGTCGACGATTTGGATCCCTAGGGAAGTGGGTGGTGTGCTTATGGGATGCACGTTCTAGGTTTCTCGGGGAGTTCCTTTGGGCCTAATTCCTGTAGGGTAGTCTCCTCATTCCTTTAGGCCAAAATCCTTTAGGGTTTAGGGTTTCATTCTTGTTCAAATTGTTGTGTGTTCCGGGAGATTTATAATATTCATGTTTTAGTGTACCGTTCGAGCCGATGCGGTCATTCGAAATAAGGATGCAACACCCTAAAACCTGGAGCCCTGTACACTAAATAGCCCAAAACCCTAATCCCTTGAACCCTAAAAACCCTAGCGTTATACCTCACATCCTAAACCCTTATCCTTGAGCCCTAAATACCCGGCGGGGTTTACGGTTTAATTAGAGTTCAGGGTGTTAAGCGGATACTGGAGAATAAATGCATAAGTATGCAATGTATCTAGGACCATGAGACTGTCAACTATGCCTATAAAATCCGACATAGACCCAGTTTACACTTCATGTTCCACATCCTTTTCTGGTTGATAATGCAGTTTGTGTTTCAGCCATCAAGGCATTCTACCTGGTAAGCCCTGGACCTGTCTTCTCTAGTTCACAATCCATGCCGGCACACAAGGGTCTACGGGGTCTGCCTTGTTGAATTACGGGCGAGCTTTATGTTAAGAAAACTACA
>CAJNIZ010025180.1:57822-73836 GCA_905231905.1 Symbiodinium pilosum
CCTCCATAGTTTTTTTTTTTTTTTTTTTACCTCATTCCATACTAGTGTTATACCCCTGAGTTCGAGGAACCATGCAGGGAACTCCTTGAGATATGGGGTTCTTACCTCACTTATTGCGCTTATATGGTAACCCCCCCCCCACCACCAGAGTACACCCAACACCTTGAAGTCCACTCGCACTCTTGACTTTCTGCATGAGTACGCAGGAAGTGCTTCCAGAGGAAATCTCTAAAGACTTGGACCGGAAGGCCCGGGCCCCTGGCAAGCTCCACATTGGGTTGCAACAGATGCAGGGCAGTTTGCTCAGAGTCCCTGTAGCAAGGGCGATAGCATGCTGTGGTACATAAGGGTACCCTTGTTTTGGAAAATGCTCGTGGGGAAGTGGCTGGAAAGCTTGACTGGGGGTTCTTGCTCTGGTAGAATGTGCGTATGGCACACATATGTTGAGATCTTGAGGTTGCTTCCGGGGCTGGACATGAGCGAAAGTAATAACCGAAGACTCTCAAGAACGGGCTGCATGTCTTTGTGAGAATTATCGGGCCAAAGGGCTTACCAATACCATGTTGACATTAAGCCATGAAACTAGGGTCATAATCGAGGTAGTTCTGCTCATAGCCCTGCATGAACCCAGTTTCCATTGCAGTGTTCATGTTCTTTTCTATTTGCTTCTCCATTAGTCCCTATGGGGCCCAAAACGCTCTATACCTCGACATTATTCAGGCTTCTAGAGGTATCTATCTGGGGAAGGTTTAGCTGACCTACCCCCAAATGGCGGTTACAAAGTTAAAGTGTTACTTCAGGATATTCATCTTTTTGCCCTGGCGCCCTAGCAAAGCCAAACCGCTTAGTCGAAACACACCCATCATCGTATACGATAATGCTTTGAAGATTTGTGTCGATAGGGGGGGTGTTGGGTGTTATAATGCTCTGCTCTGAATGTCCATGAGCAAACCCTTAAAATCTGTATCTACTCAGAGGTTTCCAAATTGGGGGGTACCCTTCGTCGTAGTCCTATGTTTAGGGAGACATATATATATATATCTATCTACATATACACATATACTTTCTTGGGGGGGGGGGTCTGTATTGGCACCCTTTTTGATACAAATCCAGACTCACCCATTCATTGTCAAGGTCCGTGTTTCATGAAAAGTTTGAAAATCAGGCTCTATTTTCGACCGGTCCTAAGAAAGCTTTGGCTTACCCTAGAAGCCCAGTTACCTATATATCGGGTTCCTATCCTTAAGACCCTATATAATTTGATATTATCTGTAACCCAAGGACCTACCATATAGGTACCTTGGCTTCTAGGGGATGATATCACTTCGGAGACTTCGCTTGTCCATAGACTTTCCAAAGCAACGAAAAAGAGTACTTACTTTCAATTTCATGCCCCGCATAGACCCCTCAACCAAAGGAACAAATGCATCAGTTTTAACTTTGCACCCTGTAGACCTGCAAAGCAACAATAAAGATTAGTAAGTTGATTGCTAGGCTTCATCCTTGCACAGACCTTCTAAAGCAACAACAAGGTAAGGCAAACAAGACTCATCCCTCCGCAGATCAGTCAGCTTTCAACAGTTCATCCCTCGTACAGCTTCAAGGGAAGAGATATACATATATCTATAATATATATATATATCTACTTCCCCCCCAAGACCCATTCTCGTGGCTCGAATACTTGTCAAGAATATCATGCCTCAAGGGTTTTGGGTTCAAGGATTTGCGGTTTAAAGATTTACGTAGGTTGTAGGGTTAAGGGATTAGAGTAGTTCCTTGTTGCATCGTAGTACAAGCTACCTCAAATAGATCCCAAAACGCTTAGCCTCTACAATCCATAGCTGCTACAACCCGCTTCATAGTCCCAGCTTCCATGTTATTCTTCCAGTTGGTTCTCCACGGTTGGGATAAAATCCCTAGACTATGGAATTCGCAGTATGAATCATTCAGCTTCCATGCCACAAAGTGGAGAGAGTTGAAACTAAACACGTCGTTGGGGTTTAGGGTTCCTAAGAGGGGCAACAGAAGGAACTTTCTGAGACTGCCAGCCTGGCCTGTAGAGGGACACCCTAAACCCGAAGCAAACAACTATACGCACCTAAATTTTATGGGTTCCCTTATTTTGGCTTCATGAGGCTTGATTCAGGCGTATTTATCGCTTACCCTAAGGGTCCAAGGACCCAAATAATAGGGTTTTAGGGCCCAAATACTATAATATTCATGGTATTTGGTCACTAAAACCCTATTATTTGGGTCCTTTGACCCTTAGGGTTATTAAAGGGAACCGGGGTCAGGGGGCGGGGCGGAGCCGGCGGGGGTAGTAGTAGCGTCCAACAGCTAGGCCTCCCAACCTCCCCAGCCCTTCCTCAGGCTCTAACCCATTACCCCAATATAACTCCTATATAACCCCTATAACCCCTGTAGTTTCTATTTGATTTTCCAGTATCCCCATATAACTCCTATATAATATGATTTAGTAAACCCTTCAACTCTGAACCTTAATCCCTTAAACCCTAGACCCTCGAACCTTAAACCCTGACTAGGTAGGAAAGCAATCAGTTTATATCCGTTATAATTAGGTAACAGTGTATATGCCCCCTGTGGCTACTCTGTTAAATAACACTAAGGCTTCGTAATATCCCTAAAGGTTTAGAGTTTAGGGTGTAGGGTGTACCTAGCCCCCAAATCTTAATCAGCATTTAGTTTTCCGTGTACCTTTCCATTCACGTCTCCATTTCCCAAGGCTCCTAACCCCTGACCCCTACTTACTACGTCCCCTGACCTTAACTTAAGGCCTAGATCCTAGACCCCAAACCCCAAACCCAAAGCCCCAAGCCCCAAGCCCCAAGACCCATAAAGTCCGAGGCACAAAACCTGCTCAATGAGAGACTGCCAGAGATGGCGTCTTCACTTCTTACTCTTATAGAAGGCGAGCTTGGGTTTAGGACTTCAGGGTTTGGGGTTTAAGGGTTTAAGGCCTTAAGGGTTTAGGGTTTGAGGTTTTATGTAAGGGTTTAAGGTTTAGGGCTTAAGGGTTCAGGGTTGAAAGTTTTAGGGGTTTAGGTTTTAAAGGTTTTAGGGTTTAGAGGGTATAAGGGTTTAAGGGTTGAGGGGTTAGGTTTAGTGGCGGGATGTAATGGAGAATCAATCGCGAAGAAAATCCCTAAACCCTAAACCCAACAGAGACAATGAAGTTGAACCTGCATGTAAATGCGGGTTTATGGGGGTCAGCGTTGGAGGGTCCGCGGTACTTTGTAGAATATGTGTTTCAGGTTTAGGCCTTAGAGCTTTAAAGGTCTAGACTTTATAGCGTCTACATCCGACACCCTTCGGGTTTAGGGGTAGAAGCTTGAATACTTGGCATTGACGTAGGGCTCGTGGAGTATAAAGTTGAAGAGAACATAAAAGGTTTGAGAAGTTCGATGGAAGCTGGATCTTTAAAGCTTTATCAGGGTTGCAATGCAGGGACGTGTGTGTGTGTGCATCACGACAGGTAATTGTCCCATTATCTCCCTTATGTATCTAAAGTAGATTACATGTTATAGCCCCCCTCCCCCCAAAGCCAACCTCTAAGTATTCAGGCCATTGTATCCCATCAGGAGCTTGGCAGTTCGTGGGCCATTGCCCCTAAACCCTCAACCATTGACCTTGGGAAGCGCCTTCGTGGCGCAGGACACAGTTTAGAATTTAGGGTTTTCCCTGAGATGTAGGGAGCCCTGAAGGCAGTGAAGCTTAGGACCCTAAGCATCTATACGTAACGTAGGGCATATATACTAAACAGACATGGTATGGGGTTATATCCCTATACAGGTACTTGGGATCCAGGGGGCTCAGGTGCTTTTTTTGCAAGTTTCCCCCCTAAGCCCTAAACCTTAAATCGAGCAAGAGGAGCGGCCCAGGGGATGTGCCATGCATCTTCCCTTTTTTAGGGTTTAGGATTTAGGGTTGAGGGTTTAGGGTTTAGAGTTCAGGGTTAAAGGTTGAGGGGCTCCACAGCTCCCAAGGCAAAGGCTCTAGGCTGTAGAGCTTCAGCTCCAGCCCCTACCCTAACATGAGCTTTCAACCCTGAACCCTAAGGTAGACCCCCCTAAACCCTAAGCCCTAGTAATGTATATAGGGGTAATTATACTAATATAAGGGGGATGTAGGGATTATCTAGGGAAAATGGAAAAGAGATCGGAAACTAATATTTAGGGTTTAGGGTTTAGAGGTAGAATCTAGATTCTAGACCCCTGATTAATAACCCCCCTCTTTCTAAGGGCCTTAATATCAGGATCCCTATTATGATCCCTATCATGTATAATGGGAGATTCCCGAAATTAGGGGTACCTGTTGGGGTCCGTATATAAGGACTAGAACGTTTTGGGGGTCTATATTGGGGACCCAAATTCCATGTAGAAAACAGTCGCAAAGCGGCTGAAGTTCGAGCTCTGAAATCCTCAAATGGCAAAGAAAAAATTGAAATGCTCAAGCTGCCTAAGCCCCTTAACGGAGGCTTGGGGTTCGAGATCCTCATTTTCCTCCTCTACCTGCTGCAGCTTGGTGCGGAGTGGCAGGGTCAGGGTTACAGGGGTACAGCCACAGCTATAGTAGCTTCCATTCTTTTTTCCATTATCCCCATATAACACGAATATACTATAGTGGTTTCCATGTTCGTTTCCATTATCCATATAGAACCCCTAGATAAACCCCAATATACTTCTTCAACTTCAAAACCTGGGGTTGAAAGAGCTCCCAAGTTAAGTTATATTATCCCCCTATAATGGAGAATCTAGGGTTTTAGGGCCCAAATACTATAATACTAAGGGTATTTGGGCCCTAAAACCCTATTATTTGGGTCCTTGGACCCTTAGGGTTTATTAGACGTAAGTTAACACCACTCTAGTTGAGATGCCCATCCAGAGTTAAAGGAGCGTTTCCTGGACCTTGCTTGAAAAGAACTTGTCTTAAGGCTCTGACTACAGTTCTTTGGCGTGGTACGCAGGGAGCCCCATACCTCTTAACTACGGTACAAGGTAGCTGATTCAAGATGGCGTTCCCAAAGTGGCCACTATGCAAAGTGATGTCCCCATGTTTTCCTTGAAGGGATCCTATCCAATTTCCCCAAAGGAGCGTAAGATACCCCCCCACCAATATGAGCTAGAGTCTAAACTCCTTAGAAGGGAGTTGGTTATACAGGAGACTATATGGGGGACTACTATGGGGCTTATTAAGGGGGATACAAGCCCTGAACCCCTTTCCTGGGGAAACTCTAAATCCGAACGAACCGCCCTTCAGCTTAAAGATGGGTCCTTGTTAGGGGGGGTGTCCTTGGGTGCGCCTACTCTGTGGGAGCTGGGAGTTAATGGGATATAGCGTTCAGGGTTTGGGGTTCGGCGATCCTCCGTAACAGGCCCATTACAACCTTTTTGTAACCCTCTAGAAGTAGGTCTTGAAACCCACTACTAACCCCAGGGTCACACGCAAAGCAAGAATCTACCCGAATGTACTTGGGACGGCTTACACAGGGCTAATTCACAGCGCAGGTCATACTGTGCATACTGCTTCCAGGCATACTGCTTCCAGGCATATACCAACACTGAAGTAAAAGGAGCGACGTCTAAAGACAGCGATGCAAATAACGAAAGCTAGAGGAAAATTACGCAGGTCCTGCAATGACATGGGTAGCTTTCAAAATGAGCTGCCATCAAGTCTAGAGTCCTTAAACTCAGGACCCTAAACCCTAGACCCTGAGCCCTAATCCCTAAACCCTAAACCTTAAGCCCTGAACCCTAAGATCGATTGTGTTCGTTGCTTCAGACCACAGCTCCTGGGAGCAGGGTGGCTGACAGGAGCCCTGGGGAAAAGGGCTCGCGAAAGTGAAGAGAAATGACAACAACTGCAGGCCTTTAGACAGTCAGCAACAAGACGCGGGTGGCATTCCAAGAGAGATCAGCTAAAAAAGCCAGGGCTCAGCAGGAACTCTTCCTTGAGAAAAGCAAAGAGAAGGCAGAAGAAGTGGAGGAGGTCGTGCCGGAACTCCTGTGGATTCCCTTGCGATCGTTTGAAAGCTGAACAGATGCAAAGAACTTCCACCAGAGTGTAGGAACATCCCCCTAAGGAAGCCCCTCGAAAATCTAATTAATTCCTCCAGAACTGAAGAAGTCCTAGACTTAGGGGTTGTGCCCGCAATGGTTGAGCTCCTCTACTGGTAGTCCAGACATGGAGAAGTATGATAATCCCCACTCCTTAATATAAAACCTCCGCACCCCCCTAAGATGAAACATTCCCCACTGTGGTAGATTATAGTGTATTGGGCAGGTCTCATATTAGGGGGGGGGGGCAATATTAAGAGGAGGGGATTACACCCTAAACAGTAAACCCTGAACCCTAAATAGTAGCTTCCATTTTCTTATTTTCCATTATCCCAGTAATAACCCCTATATCCCCTACTACAAAGGAAGGTAAGGCAAGTGCTGCTAAGATCAGGTTTCCCAGTGCAGGCTCCCAGGGGTAGGTTCAACCTTCTGGTGGCTTGACGCGGTTTAGGGTTTAGGGTTTAGGGGTTTAGGGTTGAAGGTTTAGGAGCTTAGTGTTAGGTTTTATGGGGTTCAGGGTTTAGGGGTTTAGGGGTTTAAGGGGCTATGCACCCATGCTAAAACATCAAACTTACTCCCCTAAATCGTTTGGGGTGCCGGAAGGCTCAGCGCACTTCATCCCTGACATAGATTCCGTTTGGTTGAAGGTTCTAGTTATATTCGGTTCCCCATGACCCGCGCCTGAACCTCCCAAGAAACTAGTACGAAACCCTAGGCCCAAAACCCCAGAGACCAAACCCCAAACCCTGAACGCTAAATCCTAAACCCCCTTTAATCGGAAACCCCAAGCCCTATATGGGAGCGGGTCAAAACCAAAGGCTTATAACTAGGCCGGGGCCCACACACGCGACATACCCCGTTACAAGGGGTATGTAACAGGTGCGCGCCTGGCGCGGCAAGCCCTCCAAGTCTAAGTCTTTTATAGCCGCGCGACAACGCGCGACAAGGGGTATGTAACAAGCCCCGCGTTTCAAGGGTATGTAACACAGGCTTGTCCGCGCGGGCCATCGGGCACGGGGTTTCGACTCACTGCCATATCCTGAACCCCAAACCCTAAACCCTAAATCGACCCCAAAGCCTGAATCCTGAACCCTAAGCCCTAAACTCCAAACCCTAAATTCCAAATTTACCCCGAATCCTAAACCCCAAAACTTGAATCCTAAACCCTAAACTCCAAACCCTCCCTAAGCCCCAAACCCTATTTTCTAAACCTCACACCCTGAATCCTAAACCCCAAACCCTAAACCATTAACCCCAAACCCTAAATCCTAAACCCCAAGGCCTGAATCCTAAATCCCAAACCCTAAAACGCAAAACCTAAATCCTAAACCCAAACCCTGAATCCTAAATTCCCACGCGGCCTGCTTAGGCCATCCCCACTCATAACTAGGGTGGTCAAACACGTCAGCCTTTACAGAATGGGGGGGAGCCTATGGAGAATGGATGTATAGAGCCCCTCCGGGCTCCTTTGCCTCCCCACCCCGCTGAGCCAAATCTACACAATGCACATCGATTTTCGCTTTGATGGGCATACCCCCAACCCAACGTCCCAAGTCTTCCGTCGCCTCGCATGTTCGCCTTCCTTCTAGGGGCGTGCCGAGCCCTGACCTCAAGCCCCTCAAGACCTTGTAGGCCCCCTGAAAGGCCCCTGCAATTGCCTGCAGGCCCCTGAAGGCCCTGCGAGAAACCCTAACACGAAGTAATTTGGGCGGTAGCCTGTGATGTCTCACTGGGTGGGTCTTTTGAAGATAGCCCAGCTTCAAAGGCTTCTTGGGCAATGTCCACGAAATTCGCTGGGCGCAGGATGTGCCGCTACCCACAGATCCCTGGAAGTGGGGTGGCGCCATTGGTGCATGGATACTCAGCCCTGCGCAGGCAGACGCCCTAAACCCTAAACCCGAGGACTTGAATCCTAAGCCCTTAATGCCAAGACTCTAAGTCCTAAACCCGAAACCTTAAATATCCAAAACCCCAAACCCCAAACTCCTGGGCAATTTAAAGCAACCTTGATGGTTTAAAGTATAGGGAGTACTTCCAAAATGGCCTTAAATTGGGAATTGAAATTCTAAATTACCTTGAAACCCTAAACCCAAACCTGCCCCCCCCCCAAGAAAAAAACCGAAAGACAACCGAACCCCTGCCTGGGGTTGTGTCTTCATGAGGTTCTGGACGCTCGAGCCGCTACCCATTAACGGCAAGGCCCACCTAGGGTTTAGGGGTTTAGGGTTTTGGGTTATAGGTTAGGTGGATCCCCCACCCAGTACTAGTGACTATAAGGAATAATAAGGATCATATTAGGGTCCTCTTGTATTCCTATTATACCACTATTACAGGATGGGGGGTCCTCCTAAGTTATAGGGTTGAAGGTGTAGGGGTTTGTAGGGGTTTAGGCATAGGGCTTCTAGTAGTAGCGGTTTATGGTTAACGTTTAGGGCTGAGGGGGCACGCTCCATGAGCTGCTCTCAATATTAGGCTTTGTAAGGGATCCGCAGGTGTTTGGGGTTAAGGGTTTGGGTAGGGACCCTCGTTGCCACCAATAGTGGAGAATCAAACGGACAAGAGCATGGAGAATGAAATGGAAACTGGGATTCTGTAGGGGTCTCAAGGGAGAGAGAGAGAGAGAGGGAAGTGTATGTGCATTTATATATATATATATGTCTCATACACATACATATGAGCTACCGTCAAGATCAGGCTTATTCAGGGGCCCTAAGCCGTCGACATAGGGATCCCTCTTGCAGTGTAGTACAGTCCTAGCATAGTCCTTAAGAAGGAACACGAGGGTGTTGATGAAAGTCGTTGGAAAGATTTTGGGGTTCAGCTTTTAGACCATTGGGAATGCAGCTCCGGAATTCTGTCAAGACCTTGTGGCAACTTTTGGGCAGGTATCTTGAACAACTACCGCGTGCTCGGTCTTAGAAGTTCACGTCAAGCAGCAGTATACGATACCTATTGGCCAGGTAGCAAATCTTCAACCTCTTTGGGGGTGCCACCGACAATTTCCTTAATGGAGAATCAAATGGAAAAGAAAATGGAAAATGAATTGGAAACTGCTATATACAAAACTATACAGTAGGTTATAGGGGTTACAGTCTTCAGGGTCCACAGTATATGACATAAGCAACGATGATTCTTGTCAGGACTCCGAAGTATTTTTGTCATGGTATACGGGACCCTTAGGGGTACTGTGCAAGGTACAAGGTCTACATGACTTAGGAGTCCCTCAGCGAGTAGGGGCCTACAGCATTACAAATGTTGCGGCCCTAGATTCCTTGTACAGTTTTGGTACAGGGTACCTCATAGAGACTTCAACCTGACATCGGTTATTAGCTCTCGTGCTGGCCCCCTGTTTATGGAAACTTCCGTGTGGTCTGTACTCCTCGAGGACCCATATGAAAGAGTACTCTTCACGCAAATCTGCATCCTAAGTTCATGCTGGCTCCTTGGGTTATCCCAAACCGTGAACTCTAAACCATAAACCCCAAACACTGAAACCTGAACCCTAAACCCGAAACCCTATAGACCTAAATCCTGAACCCTAAACCCTAAACCCCAAACCCTATACTAGACCTAAACCCTGAACTTTAAACCCTAGTCGATGGCCTAGACGTTAGGCTTGCACTCTGAAGTTGCCAGCCTTCAGCCGTGAGCCCTTGAAACTTGAGAAACCCCTGAATACCCAAGCCCCTAGGGTTTAGGGGTTTAGGGTTGTAGGGTTTATAGTGGTTATAGGGTTTAGGGTTTAGGGGTTAGGGGTTATAGAGTTTAGGGTAACTCGACTAAAGCCCCCAGACCCCAACAACCGCAGAAGCCCTAAACCCTCAACCTCAAATCCGCGTGCAAGAGGTGGCTGGTCTTTTTCGAACCTACCTCTTGCAGAAGTCGTGCCTCCCTTACTCGGGGTTTAGGGTTCAGGGTTCATTCCCATTATTTAGGGGTCATACAGGGTCCAATGCATCACTTTAGATTGTGGTGTCCCTTGAAACCTCAGCATGGTAGGAATGATGGCACATCATTCAAGCTGTCTGGTTGGAATGAGGCTTCCGTTTTTCAAAGGTCTTCACCACCCTAAACTCTAAACCCTGAACCCTAAACCGTACAGTCGGGTGTTACCTGAACCCCAAAAGTAGGTAAAATAACAGCCCAAGCCCCCTTAACATAGCCCAAAGGGCCATTATTCTACAAACTTTTGGGGTTCGGGTACAGCTCCCCAGTAAGGTTGTTCCCTGCCCCCTCCCCCGGCTTTTTCGGGGTCCGAGGTTGCCTATTGACATGTGCACTAGAGTCTAGGGTTACGGATTTAAGAAGAATTCGGTAGGATTTGAGCGATAATCTAAACATCTAGTATCCCCCTTAATAAGGCTCCGAATAGTCCCCAATGTAAACCCCTGGATAACCCACTTCATAAAAATGACTTTAGCTCATTTAGGGTTCAGGGTTAAGATTTTACGGCTTGGCGCTTGGGATGTTCTCGGATAGGTTGTGCAGACTTTGGAAGTTGTGGTGCTGCAGTAGTCACGATGCATTGAAAGGAGCACTGAGGATGGGCTGGACCCATGTGAGCCATTACATTCTTAGTATCCCCCTTAATAAGCTCTATAGTAGTTCCCTATATAACCCGTTATATAACCCCCTTTATTGAATTTAGATTATGGCTCATGTCATCCCTTCAAACCAGTGGGCTTGAAGGGGTGTAAGGTTGCGAGAGCAAGGGCGTCATGTAAGGAATTCTCCTGCAAAGGGCAACATGCGAATGTTAAAAGTCCTCACCTCCCCCCCCCAAGTACAAGGCCACTTATTGAAAACCCGCGCGTTTTTATGATGGTCCATTTGTATTTCGTCCGTCGGGCCCCTTTATCTTGCCTGCATATCCCGCGCTCGTAGCCTCGTACGGGATGCACAAGTGTGTGGCTTAGCACTTGCGGTGGCTGGCAGGGTTCGTAATGTAGCAGATGCTTGGGTGTCAGGATAAGAAGGGTCTCTATGAGTATCAAAACCTTTGGATGCAGATCTCCTGTTGTCTTCAGAGACAACAGCAGACTCTTGAGGGTTCAGAGCTCGCCATGAACTTATACAGCACGCTACAACAGTGCAAGTCCCTTCGGGGGATTACACCAGTGGTGCCTCAGGATTGTGCATCTACTAGGTTGCTGTGCAGAAGTTAAATTAAGTTACTATACTATGGGTACATACCACGTAACAGGGTTTCCTTACTATAGTAATTTAAATCAAGTTCCTTAACAGCAACCCAGTCTGCTTGCGCATGTGGCGCAGAGGCTTCTCAGCAGCAAAAGCTGAACTTCTGCATGGTAATGCTCTGCCAACTTCACTTATTAGACCAAAACAAACCTACACGAACACAAGCAGCGGGGGAAAAACACGCGGCCTACATTATCACCATTGTTCTGACTCTAGACTCATCTAGGTTACATGTGTGATTATGGCATCGGCTTCCTCAAATAGACCAAAACAATGATACGGTAGTTTCCTAAGATAGGGGGACCCCAATGACCCCAATGTAGACTACCCCCGAGCTTTTCAGTCCTTATTCTGGGACCCCTCATTCGGGGTATCCCGCTTACTTGTAATTCTTGAGGCCTCCGTACATGACAGCACCTCTACAACTCCCTGTGTAAACCGGTTTCCATCCACATTTCCAGTCCAGTTTCAATTCTTGGTACATGCTTGAGCCCCTATAGTATTATAGTTTATGAGGCTGTCCAGGTGCCGACCCCAAACTCTAAGCCCTAGACCTTAAAACCTAAACCCTCTAAACCCTAAACCCTGAACCCTGAACCCTAAACCCAAAACCAAGGGAGTCTTCACCCCTTAAAATCCTCAACCTTAAACCCTAAACCCTAAACTTAGGCCCTGAACCCTAAACCCTACACTTAAACCCGAAACCCTAAACCCTGAATCCTAAACCCTAAACCCGAAGCCAGCTGAAGGCTGGTTTGCCTGATCTTCGCCACGCTTACCAGCACCTCAGCTCTCCAATCTTCTACTACAACAAGGGGTTTAGGGTTTAAGGTTTAGGGTTTAAGGTTTTAGGTTGAGAGTTTTGGGTTTAGGGTTTAGGGGTTAGGGTTTAGGGTTTCAGGTTTAGGGGCCATTTAGGGCTTAGGGTTTAGGGTTTAGGGTTGAGGGTTGAATTGAGCTTATATCGGGGTTATATAGGGATATAGTCTCGCTTAAGTAGATAGAATATGGCTTTTGGACTATTATAATAAGATCCCCATATACCCCATAGTTTATCTGCTTAAGGGGGACTATATATTGGGGTTATATGGAGGTTATATGGGGTGAATGGTATAATATATTTTAAGGGTTGAGGACTCCCTTGGTTTTGGGTTTTAGGGTTCAGGGTTTATGGTTTGTGTTGTTTAGGGTTTAGGGTTTAGGGTTTGGGGTTACGAGTTTAGGCTTTGGAGCTTGAGGTCTAGGGGTTACTTTGGAGTTTAGTTCCCTATGGTAAGAAGAGTGTGGTAACCCATATACACATGTGGGTCTGCAAAGGCAGGACAAACGACGGAAATTAGAAAAAAAAGAAGCTAGCAGAGTGTTTATATAAGGGCGTATATAATATAAGTTATACTATATGGGAGTTTATATCAGGGAATTAGTGGGTGTTAGTAAGCCAACTCACCACCACGTGACTATCATCCGATTGTTATAGAGTTCTAAATGTTGGACATGGAGGCTATCAGAATCTTTCTATGATACTGCACAACCCTATGTGAGCTATAGTCTAAACTCCTTGAAGTGGGTTATATAGGGGATTATATAGGGGACTTCTCTAGGGGTTATCAAGGGGGATACTAGGAGTTTAGACTATAGCTCATGTAGGGATCCAAACAGCGCAAAGGTAGGACTTTCAGGCTGCGAGGTGCGGTTTTACAAGAAAGGCAAGGAGGCGGTGTTCCACGAGGGTGGTAGAACAGAAGAAATGCAGACCTCTGCATGTAGCAGATCGAACTCTAAAAGGGTAGGGTTGAGGGGTTCACGGTTTAGGGGTTGGGATTCATGCCGCTGATGGAGGTTTAAGGTTGTTGTTCTCGCTGACTGTAGTGCATCGCACGTTCTGTTAGGCCTCGTGCCCCTTCTTAACTCAAATCGTACCCTGCGCTCTCAAGAAAGTGTTTATGGGTAAGCCAGAAGTCCTCCCAACAGGCAGGGTCTTTATGGGACACACATCGAGCCCTCATCAGATCTTATAGAGCGTGTTCCATGGCTTGCGACGTTCTGAGCTTATTCAGAATGACGTTTTGCTTACAAGGGGGCTTCCAGCCAAGCACGCTTTTCTTCTGCGATCCGCAGAGAATGAGCCACGTGGAGTATTCCTTTTAGGCCCCTTTTCCGTGGGAACTTGGCAAGCGTGGGCTTAAACAAATGTTAGGATCCTCTGCTGGGACTCGCCAGAATATGGATCACAGTATAGACACCCGCCGGATTTCCGTAAATGTTCCCTTCCAGACCTTGAGGAATCTTGAACAATTTCCCTGAAAGACCTTTCGATCACCCCCCGCCCCCCTTGATATCTTGATCACTGCCCCTAAACCCTAAATCCAAAACCCAAAACCCTTAACTAGCTGAGGTGCACTGCTACTCTTCCTGCAGTGCCCATTGTGGCTTGGCTTGGCGGCTCTCATCCCGTGAACCAGATGCCCTATACTTAAAACAGAAGAGCGACATATGAGCTATAGTCTAAGCTCCTAGTATCCCCCTCAATAACCCTAAACTCTAGGGTTGAGAGTTTAGCGATTAGGCTTTAGGGTCTAAACTCCTTGTATGCCCCTTAATAACCCCTCTAATACTCCCTTATATATTCCCGTATTCAAGCTCCCTTAAGGAGCTTGGACTATACTTCATATGTATATACATATATGTATTTATATATTTATGTATTTCCACGTGGAAAGTCTAGGGGTTTAGGTTTGGGCTTCGCATGCTTGGGGTATGTATTTTGGGGTTTCGGGTTTATGCTTATAGGGTTAGGGTTTAGGGTTATAGGGGATACATGTAGCGATATTACCCCTAATTACCATGAAGCATCAAATGGAAAAGAACACAGAACTTCAAACTTCAAATAGAAACAGGGCTTATACAGGGGTTACATATCTTACATCTTGTTAGCAGGGAAGAACGCAGGAACGGAACAATAAAAAGGAAACGGTTGGATTATTGGGAAGTATGTAGGAACTGCTGCAAGGATCCTCTCCTCCATTCCTTATTATCCCGAGGTAAGTATGATGGTGTGGAGATTCCTTTGAGTGTCACATGTTTCCGGTACAGTGGTGACGCTTAAGGAAATAGATGCCGAGACCATGCATGAGCCCCTAGGGGATCCTCATCTTTCCTTGCTTGGGGTCCAGGGTTTAGTACTTATAGGGTTTAGGGAATGTTTAGACAAAGACCCTCCTCCTGCTTTCCCCTACTTTCTGCTACTAGCCGATAGGACGATAGGCTAAATGTCCACGATTCGGGCTCCCATAGTTCGGATTCAAGTCGGACGGCCTGGGTGCAAGGCCTGTAAAATAGCCCCAGACAAGGGATACGGGACACTGAGCTGTATTCAGGTTGCGTACTTCATTTCAACATGTGGTTCCGTTGTGAACTCCGCTGGCGCCAGGACATAGGTGGGCCCAACAAATCCCAACAGCATTTGCAGTGGGAGGAAGTCTTGCAAAACCTTTTTTGAGGGGGTACTGTTGACAGACAAAGTCTGGCATGATACTGCGCGCCCCTAGACCTTGTTTGTGTTCATCAACAGTAGTTCCAGTGGAAGCCTCGCGCGTTTGTGTCCTTCTTGAAGCTTTCCCCCAAGGAATCAAAAACTCAAATAGTTCCGAGCACCAAAGAAGCATGGTTCTGGTAATTTTTGTGAAGTGAACCTCAGCTTCAGGTTTACGTGGATGTTAACGCGCAAGCTGTCTTAAAAACCTTTTGGCATGTCGCCATGTGTTGCTATTTGGAGTTACGATGTTACACTATGAGTACGGTCAATATACATATATATATATACACACATATATTCACGTGGTATTAAGGAGAACCTGTTGCAATGCATGCATGAAGATCTTGACAGCGCACCTTTTTGGTCAGGGGCCTCAGGGCTTGGCAAGGGCTGAAGGCTTGGAGGTCTAGACTATTCTTTCCCAAGACCCTCCAACTACCCGTTATGTTGACGGAATACCTCTTATTTGGTCTAGAACCATTACATACAGGCATTCGGAGGATAAATCCTAAGCCCTTAGCCCGAACCCTTAAACCCTAACCATTAAACCCTAAACACTAAACCCTAAATCTTACATTTGGGTATTTGGAGGGTGTAGGTGAACTTGTTGCATCAGGTGGGCGATCTTCTGGCTTGTCGCATTTTTCCTCAACTACATCCCTGAGGTTGCAATGGTTTAGGGCTTAGGGTTCAGGTGAAGGGTTTTGGGTCCAGGCTTTGGGGGTTTAGGGCTCAGGATTTGGGGGGTTAAGGGTTTAGGGTTTGGGGGTTTAGGGTTTAGGGTTTTGGGGTTTAGGGCTCAGGATTTGTAGTTAAGGGTTTAGGGTTTGGGGGTCCAGGGTTCGGAGTTCAGGCTTTGGGGTTTAGGTTTTTGGTTCTGGAAGCATACGAGCGAAAAAACGGCTAGAACCCACTCCCCATGATAATTTCCCTTGATCATCAATAACCATCAATAACCCACGTGTAGTATATACCATTATGCATAACCCCTAAACCCTAAACCCTGCTAAGTCAACTAAATGCTGCACGTAAAATTTGCGTGCCGGTTGGCGGATTTTCGCAAAAATTCAAAAATCCAAAAACGCTAGTTTCCGCATTTTCGCAAAAATCCAAAAATCCAAAAATGTATCGGCCGAGCCTCCTTGCTAGTTTACAGATTTTCGCAAAAATCGACAAATTTTCGCAAAAATCTGCAAATTTTCG
>CAJNIZ010025191.1:0-10155 GCA_905231905.1 Symbiodinium pilosum
ACGCTATTACTCTGATCATAAGGACTCGCGAACAAAGCGACCCCACATCTCTGGACAACTTGCAATGATGATGCACTTTGCGGTCCTCACGATACGAACGATAATTTAGGTGTTGGGAAGTATATTATGGTAACTACCTGGATATGGCCCGTGCTCCAACTACCTGAACCCCCAATGTATGTCAAATAATGGTCTATAAACATCTTTCAAAACAGTCAAAAGGGTCATGATTCTGCATATTTTGGGGGTCCAGGTATATACTTTGGACCCTTAGGGACTATCTATGAATGCTCAGTCGGAGCCCGTTGCGGAGGTCGCGCTCACCTTTCGGGTGCTCAGCGTGCCGCTTATATGGCCAAGTTCGGGCATATGGAATTTTAGGGTTTAGGGATGTAGGGTTTAGGAATTTAGGGTTTAGGGACTTAGAGTTAAGGGATTTAGGGTGTAGAGATGCAGGGTGCAGGGATGCAGGGTTGAGGGATTTAGGTTTTAGATTGGGTCAATCCCCCACCCAGTAATGGGTACCACAAGGTACTATTGTAGGTATATTAACGCCCTATTCACTCCATATTAAGGAGCCATTACTATACTGGGTTGCTGTTAAGGAACTTAAATTAAGTTACTGTATTGGGGAAACCCTATCATTTACTATATATACCCATTATGGTAACTTAATTTGAGTTCCTTAACAGCAACCCAGTATAAGTGGGATTGACCTAAGGTTTAGATGCTTGGGATTCGGGCTGCTGGCTTTAGGGGATGGCTGGCCATGCTATTGCATTTTAGAAGGTGCCCTAAACCCTAAACCCTAAACCCCAAACCCTAAACCCTGAACCCTAAACCCTATACCGCTCTAACCTACCTCGCACTTGTACTCATACGCCGGCTTTTCACTTAACAGCTATAGTTCCCCTTAAGTAGATAGAATACTGGGGTCATTTCGGGATAATGGAAAAGAAAATGGAAACTAATATTTAGGGTTTAGGGTTTAGGGCTATAGTCCCCCTTAAGTAGATAGAATATGGCTTTGGGTATGTTAGTTATAAGATCCCCATATACCCCATATTCTATCTACTTAAGGTGGACTGTAAAAATTATGTAAGGGAGCTTTGATTGAGTCCGTTTGCTAGGTTTTTTGGGCCCTTCAACCCGCCAAGCTCTGAACACCTGAGCTGCGAACTCCTGGAATGAGGTCAGGCAAGACCCCGCGGCTTGGGGTTTAGGGTTCAGGAGGCCAATCCCCCCTACAGACATGGCCCCTGAAATATGGGAATAATGGGGCGTTAATGTGCCTACGATAGTCATTTGAGTAGCGTTTTTTTCGGTGGTTGAGCCTGGTAAGGTTATATTCCTTATATAAGATACTATACCCCAAAAGGAGGATGGAATCTTACTCTAGACTGCGTACCCTAGTGTCCCCAAATAAACTACTACTCATTTGTGGTACCTTTTGAGCGGGGATGACTTAAAACAAAAACAAGCAAGGCCTCAAGCGTTCTCAGGATTTCAAACGGTCTTCCATGCCCTGAAAGTATACATGAAGGGCTTAGTTTCCTGCACAGCACCCAGAAAGCCCAATGTCCCTTAATTTGGGAATATACCCTAAAATACGTATGATTTCAGGTATATTCCCTGGGATATCAGAAACTCTCCGCGCCGGACAATAAAAGCGCCGCGCGGGACCTGCTTCATTTTATTTTCCATTTTCTTGTCCATTTGATTCTCCGTTCTTGAGATCAAAAACCTAAATCATATATGTTCCTATTGATATGGGGACCTTGCTCAGTTCCGGACTAAACTAATTCAAGGTCTTATGCGTTCAGAGTTTGGGGTACGTTATAGCTCTAGATTCTTTTCTGATCGCCGCTACAGGAGGACTTCCACATCTGAGGCACACCTAAACAAGTTTTTAATTGTCATAGTGTTGTGAGTTACGTAGCATTAAGCTATGGTAATTGGTCAGCAGATTGGGGGCACCCTAAACCCTAAACCCGAAACCCTACAGTTTATGTTGGCGAACTTCGCGATCCCTGAACCTTTAATTTAAACCAAGAATCCCTAAAGTATGTACCCAGAGAGTCACATATCCCTTAATTAGGGAGTATACCTTAAATCCTATTAGGGATCCCTCATATGATTTAAGGCATATTCACTGATTATGGAATATTGGACTTTCTGGGTACCTTTTGACCAGGAACGCTGAATCCCACATCCCAAAATCTAGAACGACAAAACCCTGAAACATCCTCAAACCCCAAAACCCTAAACCCTACATCCTCAAACCTAACCCTGAATCCCTTAAATCCAAAATCTTAATCCGGTTGGTGGTATCTTTCTCTGCTCCCTGACATACCATACTAAGGGTCCTTCCTGTATCACCGAATCCAAAATCCTGAAACCTCAAGTGAGTGAAAGTCTAAACTCCAAGTATCCCCCGTACTAACCCCTATACTAGGAACCCAATGTAGGTCCCCTATACAACCCCCTTAAAGGAGTTTAGACCCAAAACCCAAAACCCTAAACTCTACACCCTAAACTCTGAACCCTAGAGCCTATATAATCCCCCCCTAAACCCTAAACCCTAAACCAACACCCTTGAAGGAATTTAGACTACAACTCAAGTCCAATCCGAACGCCTCGCTTGTCCACGGGCATTGAACTCCTGGCAAGGGACTTATTAGGGTTTGGGGATTAGGGTTTAGGGTTTTGAGTTTAGGGCCTAGTGTTTAAGGATTACCTGAACCCCAAAAGTATGCAACATGATTGCCTTTCGGGCTATTACGAAGGTTTCGGGCCATGATTTTACCTACTTTTGGGGCTTCTTAGTCTCTAATTCCCCTCCCCCTAATATCTAATACGCCCCATTGCGGTATATCATAACATATTGGGCGTATTCAATATTTGGAGGGGGGTGGGGCGGTTAATATTAAAGCAGGAGGGGATTCGTGTCTAGTTGGATTTAAGCATCAGGGTCAGGAAGGGCTCCAGGTTGTTGAGGTTTAGGGTTTAGGGTTTAAGACTCAGGGTGTGTTTCGTAGTACCCGGTACCCTCAGGCTCGTCCTCCGTAAGTCTGAAGAACGTCCCTGCGCAAATCTTAGTAAAAACCCTACATCACCCCTAAATAGTAGTTTCCATATTCTTTTCCATTATACCTATATAAACCCTGTATCACCCCTATATTATAACCCCTACAACACCTTGAACCCTCAACCCTAAACCCTGAACCCTAAACCCTATACAACCCCTATAACCCTGCATGCGGCCGTGAGTTTGCCCTTGGAGAGCTCAGCTTCAACTGTCGGAGGGTTCAGGCTGAAAGCGAACGGGTTTAAGGCGTTTAGGGCTTAGTACCTAATGTAGACCCATCAGGATTCAGCATTTAGGGGTTAGGGTTTAGGGTTTAGAGCCTAGGGTTAGACAGCTAATGCAGACCCACGATCAACAAAACCCCTCCTTTTAGGGGCCTTAACATTAGGATTCCCATTATAAGTATAATCCTTACTACGATGAGAGGGTTTATCCTGGGTTCGGAACGCCTTGGTGTCCAAGTATACGCCACTTGCGTATCTGAACCATTTGGGCTACAAACAACTACGCAGGATCAAACCCTGAACCCAAAACCCCGGGCCGAAACCCAAAGCTCTGAACCCTAAATCCTAAACAAAAGTCCCTAAACCCTAAACCCGAATCCTACACCCTAAGCCCGAAAGTCTACACCCTAGGGCCTTGGATTCTCATCGTGGCCCTGAGCACGGTGGATAGCAAGCACACCGCGGGTGCCACGGCCCCAGATTTGCCGGATTGTGAGCTTACGGTCTAGGGTGTACGGCTTAGGGTTTAGGGTACCGCCCCCACCCAAAAACAGTCTGTACTAGCGATGACTTCTTCAAGAGGCCCGCCCCAGGCCCTCAATCTCATAAGGGGCTCAGGAGTGTCGATGTTGTGTTGTTTTGTGCAGAAGCGCCCAGCCCTCAACACCCAACCGCCAGACAACCCTAAACCGCTTGGCTGCGCCTTACCCTAGCACTCCTGTGCTGGGGGTTGAAGCCACGCTCACTTCTCCAACGGGTTTAGGGTATATGGGCTATTTTTTACAAACTTGTATACAAGTATATATATATATAATGTAAGTATCCAGGCGTTTCCACAGAGCCATAATTACTAGGGAAGATAAGTAGGGTTAGAAAAACCAGGACCAAGAAAAGACTGAACACTTTTGCGGATGCTTGGGTCTAACACTACCAAAGCTTCCAGCTCTTCCGAAGCAGAATGAATAAAATCAGAATTGTAGACCTCCCAATTGCCCGAAAACAGTGGCCTTCCTATGATAAAAGCTCTCCACAACCCTGCACCCTAAACCCCAGAATCCCCAAATGGCACCCCTAGTCCTGGGAAACCTCCCTAAACCCCAAAGCCTAGGGTGCCAAAGCATTACCCTCGGTATTTGTGTGATCTAGTATCTCGCGTCCCTAAACCCGGAACCTGAGCGCAACGCAACCCTGAAGCTGAAAACCGTAAGTTATCCTTAAACTCCTAAACCCTAAACACATCAACTCTAAACCCTCAACCCCTTAAACCTTAAACCCTGGACCCTAAAACCCTAAACCCCTAAATCATAAACTCCTAAACCCCTAAACCCTTAAACCCTAAGCCCTGAAACCCTCAAACCCCTAAACCCTGAACCTTTAAACTCTACCTGAAACCATGAACCTTAAACACTAAACCCAAGAGATCCCAAGCCCGAAATCATGATTCGTTGTTCCTTCATCTTGGCAAGCTTGCTCTTCAGCTCTTCGACAGTCATATGGACGTCCTCTTCAGTTGGTGTTTAGGGTTTGGGGCTTAGGGTTTCAGGGTTTAGGGATTTAGGGTTTAGGTTTTAGGGTTTTAGGGCCTAGGGTTTAAGGGTTTAGGGTGTGGGGCTTAGGGTTTAGGGTTCAGCTTGGGCCCCAACTACCTAAACCCAAAATGTATGAAAAATAATAGCCCTAAACCCATAATAACAGCCATACAGGCCATAACTTCACATACTGTTGGGATCCGACTAGGAATTTCTCTGAAGAATGTTGAAGCCCTGTTGATTGAACGGGCTTCGGCCAGGCATCTTCTGGTAATAATTATAGCTTTATAAGGATTACAAGGAAATAGTGTGGGAAATTATTCGAGCTTCTATAGTAACGGGTAGGGGTTACGGATCCTTCTGTAGGGACGCAACACTTGTAAAACCTATCAGTATTTACATGGTTTGAAGGTACTTCCTTGAGTAAAGGGCTTTGTATGTCCACCCACTTGTCCAAGAAGTCGCTGGTGAACTCGTATCGGTCACCGTCGTCGCAGAGCTGAATCATGTCTTCCAGCTCTGGTTTCCAAACTTGTGGCTGGTGGCCTTCTGTGTCGGAAGGCTTGTCGCCTTCTGTGTCAGAAGCCTCTTCCTCTTCAGAAGCCTCGCCGTCGCTTTCCTCGGTCCCCAAGGTTCTGTTCTTCAGTGAAGGAAGCACACTGTCCACAATCTTATAGGGGAGCAGTTTTGAGTAAAAGTGAAAGGTTTTGGGCCAACACCTTCACCTCTGAACCCTACGCTGCCCTAAATCCTAAACCCTGAACCCTAAGACCCTAAATCGTTTCTACACAATCGTCCAGATGCAGAGGCTCAGGGCGGATGGGTAACCGAGTAATTCCCAATACACCCTGCGGTGGATGCGAAGAACTCTTCATGACCCTGACAACCTCCTCCTAGGGCTCCAGTTACCTGAATAATGGGTTCTGGGTTCTATATACCCTATAGCTACATAGCCCGCGAACTTGCTATCTATGTAACTGGGAGCCCTAGGGTTCTAGAGTGGCAGTATGGAAACATATGGAAACACTATGGAGCGGAATCCATTGCTGTCTTTGTAGTGGGTGGGGTCATGTTTTCTTGTCCGTGCCTCTCTATACCTGTATACCAGCCCTTTAGGGGCGTTGGGGGGTTGTCACATTTGGGGGAAGGTGATTAAACCGGAAACCCTAGACCCTAAAGGGGGGGAGGTGATTTGGGTATTTTAGGGGAACATCTGAGGGCGTAGGGGTCTTAGGGTCCGGGAATTGGTTGCTCAGGGAGGAATTTAGGGTTTGGGGTTTGGGGTTCTGAAGGTTTTAGGGTCCTGAATTTAGATTGCAGGAATCAGGAGTACGAGTAGTTTAGGCTTTAGGGTTTCAGGTTCTATGGGTCCTAGGGCATACGATAGGGCTTTGCCTTGTACGAATTCTGTGCTACACCAGTTAGAGGAAATCTCTATACCCATGAGCCTAAACCCAAAAACCCTAGACCCTGAGATAAAAAGATCCCCAAACCCTAAACCCTAAAACTCCTAAGACCTAAACCCTTAACTCTGAATAGTCTGTGAGAACACAAAGATCTCATGTCACTGGGCCGCTGGTAAAAAATGCCAACATGGAATTGGAGATGGGCGGCCCTAAGGATCCAAATACCCCACTAATGAAGCTTTGTGCTAACCAAAATCCCATTATTTGGACACTCTGATACTCATAGGTCCCCTTTTTTTGGACCTCCCTAAAATAGCAACCCCCGCAGTCCAAAAAAAACGCTAAAACACCCCAAAGCCGTGCACCAACCTGAACTGTTGGCGATATACACGCTTTAAACCCTAAACCCTAAACCGCGTAAAAGGTTTAGCTAATCCTGCAAAAAAAGCCGTCCTTCCTTAAAAGTGACCGACGTGGGCTTACCCAGAAGGTCCTAGTACCCAATAATCAGGTACTGGGGTTTTGGGCAATAGTAATTCTAGTACGGGTTTTGGGTAAGTATATAAGTATTAGGTACTTGGACTCTTAGGGTTATAGGGTTCAGTCAAGGGCGTTCTTCAAAATGCCGTCAGGTTCGCTAGCAAGGAGACTCTTGTTTGGGGAGGGAAACCCTAATCCTCTCCCCCTCATGTTAAACCCCCACCCCCCTAATATTTAATACTCCCAACATATCTTAAAATACCACAATGGGGAGTATTGAATATTAGCCCTAATCCCTGAAACCTATAGACCCTAAACCCAAAGCCCTGAGGGCATTACAACGCTAAAGCAGCGGGCCTCAACGACGGGATCTGCTTTTTCGGGCTCCCGATGTTTGCAGTACCTGGTAGGGTTTAGGGTTTGGGGTTTAGGGTGGCTTCCAACACCCTGTACCTTCTTGGGACCCCCAGAAGCAAGTAGAACCTTAGCCAGTTCCTCGGATCACATATGTATAGATATGCATGCACACATATGCTAGCACATGTGCATGCCTATACTGTAGGGACTTAGAATAACTTATTGCTCGTTGTTTAGGCAACTGAGGCCCCTACTTTCAGGTCACGAGGCCCAAAATGCCCAGAAAGAAAGTCCAGTCTCCCTTAATTTGGGCATATACCTTAAGTCATATTAGGTATCCCTAATAGGATTTAAGGTATCTTCCATAAGGGATACTGGTCTGGGTGCTCAAGAGCTCCAAACTTCAGATGCGGAACTGCCGAATCAGGCAACCTTACGATCGAGGTGCAGATTTTGACAGCCCAGACACGCCATGAAGGCAGAATTACGGTTTAGGGTTTAGGATTTAGACTTTACAAGGTGGTGCCCCTAGTTACATGACTATACGTTTAAATCCCATGACCACTATTGTTGTACAACCATTATAACCCATGACATATAAGTTACTTACAACCCGATGTATAACTGAGGGACCGCACATTTTAGGGTTTACGGTTTCAGGTTGAGGGTTAAGAGTCCAACATTTTAGGGTTTAAGGTTTAGGTTTTTCAGTCCAGGATGAAGGCCCAGTACAGGTGGGTATTTTGCAGGTGGGTAATGTAAACCCCTAATGGATAAACCCCCTCCTTTTAAGGGGCTTACTATTAGGATCCCTATGAGAATCACTATTAAGGGGAAGGGTTTATTAATCCGGGGTCTGGGTTAGTCTCTGCGAGAGGCTTTGTACACCGCTCCCATGCGGCGCAGCGGTCTTCTGCAAGTACTTACTGCAGCAGAATTCGAAGCTGACCACCTACAAACTATCCGCCGGGGGTTTAGGGTTTAGGGTAAGCTGTAAAGTGAACCCGCGCAAATTTTCTCGGTTTAGCCAACCCCATTTCTAAACCCTACCCTAAACCCTAAAATATTTGGCTCAACCTTGAATCCGAAGCCCTCCCCCTCCACCCTGATCTCCCAGCATATTCTTAGGGCTCGGGATTTAGGGGTTTAGGGTTTAGGGTTTGGGTTGAGAGTTGGGGGTTTAGGATTTGGGGTAGCACCTACGCCCGGAGCAGGAAATTCTAAATACGAAGCCCCACATCCGAAACGCTATGCATGCGAAACCTTATAGGGTTTAGGATTCAGGATGAACTCTCAACCCCTACTCCCTAGAGCCCCCTAAGCCCTCCAGCTGCCTGTATCCATGCTTACCCAGACCCCTGGGAGGATCTAAAAATTAGATCCCCTATATAGACCCAATATAACCCCTATATAATCCTTATATAATTCCCCTATGATTCTAGGGGATCTAATTCTTAGATCCTTTTGGGGGTCAGGGTAGGGCTCCAGAGTAAGTAACCCTAAGGGTCCAAGGACTCAACTATTAGGGCTTTTATACCATTGATAGTATAGTATTTGGGCCCTAAAACCCTATTATTTGGCTCCTATAACCCTTAGAGTTAGTAGCCATGCAGGAACCTTTTTTCGGGAAAACCCTATACTCTAAGTTCCCTGAACCATGGGTAGAACTTGTAAGCCCAGCTGATCATGAGGATTATTGATAACAGATATTTTTTAAAAAAACAGAGAACACATTGGAACTTCCAGTAGACTCTTCCTAAACCCTAAACCCTAAATCCTAAATCCTAAACCCTGAGTCCTAAACGCTAACTCAGGCTGATGACAGGCTTTCTGGGCCCTTTGAGGGTCACCACATGTAGTTGCTGCTGGTTTGGCCGTCCTCTGGCTGGTAGCCTTTGGCCTGGAGTTGGAAGTTTAGGGTTTAACTCCTTAAAGGGGGGTTTTATAAGGGGGGTGAGGGCTTAAGGTTAGGAATTCGGGTTTGGGGTTTAGGAGTTTAGGTTTAGGGTTTAGGAATTAGGGTTTAAGGTTCGGGTTAGGGTTTAGGATGGAATCAAGATGTAGGCTTAGGATGCAGGCCTAAGGGTTTTGGATGGACGGCGTAGGCTCTGGGATGTAGGCTCGTGTAGGATTGAATCAGGATGTAATATCTAGGGTTCAGGACAAGGTTTGGAGGGGGGCTTGAACGCGAGATCGAGAGCTTGGGAAGCAGCTGTTGAAGCCCCAAACCCTTAACCCTGAACCCTAAACTCTCTATACCCTACACCCTGAACCCTACACCCTAAGCCCTAAACCCTATACCCTAAACCCTATACCCCATACCCTAAACCCTATACCCTTAACCCTAACCTCTGCAATGTAGGCTCTTCCCTGTCCCAAAGGATCCTAGGTTCTTGGGGTTTAGCAAGGCTTGGGCTTTAGGGTTTAGGGTATATTACCATTACTTAGAGGTTGGGTGCGTCATCTTGATTTTGAACCTTTACGATTGAGGAAATTTGGGTACCCTAAGTAATGCTAAGTTTATATGGGCTTGGGCTTTAGGGTTTAGGGTGCCCTGGACTCCGAAAAGCCCGTAAAGTAAGGAAGTTTCCCACTGCTACACCCCAGGATTACTCAATCATACTCCTGAAGTATTTGGAGGTTCAGGGGGATGGAGGTTCAGGGTAGTTAGTACATACTTATAACTTCAGTTAGAAGCCAGAAAAAGAAGCCGCGAAGCTCCCAAATGTGGTCATATTTGAGTTAACAGAACTACTATCCCTGGGCCCTGGACGCGATCAATGGGCTATAACTACCGGCGACGTAACCCTGAACTTGAAACTTGAAACCCTGTATACCTTAACACGTACGGGCTTAGGGTCTATAGCTACAGCAACAGCTACTACAATGGATACACGGAATTGTTATAATAGAACCTTAATAGGACTCCTTTAAGGACAAGTACTGGAAGACCCGATTCATAACCTTATAGCGCGTTAGAGGGACCGACATACAATTACCCCGATGCTCCAGGTAATGGCTGGCCAGCCCTGGAGCATCTGAATTGTCTTTCCCAGACCCCCTGAAGGATC
>CAJNIZ010025191.1:10555-22610 GCA_905231905.1 Symbiodinium pilosum
CCCCTTTAATAACCCCTATAATATTCCCCTTATAATCCCCTATATAACCCCCTTCAAGGAGTTTAGACAGCAGTTCATATGAATTTATACATCTCCTCCCTACAACCCAACTTCTAATAAAGGGCCGATTCCTCTCGGCCCGAACCCTGAAGAGTCCTAAGTAGACAATGGCATAAAGCTGTAAACCCTGAATCCTAAACCTTAAACCCTAGGCCCTAAACCTTAAACCCTAGACGCTAAACCTTAGACCCTAAACCCTAAACTCTAAACCCCCAAACCTCAAACTCAAACCTTAAACCCCAAACCTTAAACCCTAGACCCTAAACCTTAAACCCCAAAATCTAAACCCGAGACCCTAAACCTTAAACCACAAAACCTAAGCCCTAAACCTTACATCCTAAACTCTAAACCCTAACCCCTGTAAGGTGGCTGAGCTCCCCGCCCAGGGGCTTTCTGGACTCTGATAGGCGCCCAGCATGATGAGTGCCTTCACTTACTCTTTGTCATTTGGTCTATAGTCTAAACTCCTGTAAGGGGATTATATTGGGGAGTATTAGGGGGGGCATTAAAGGGGGATACTAGGAGTGTAGACTATAGCTCGTGTGAGAGTCATCCGGGTTTGCGGGCTAGCAAGCAGCGCTTAATGTACGCTAAACACTACTCCTGGGATATCGATAATACTTGCAATGCATGGTCCCTAAGATCTATTGATACGGTGGACGGGTGAAATCTTGCACCACTGAGGATCCCAAAGCTGTTGTAATTATTGTGGTATAGGCTATCTATCTATATATATATAGATTTATGTGTATATATGTATACATATATGTATGTACATATGTCAGGTGGCGCAAGAAATCCTCCATCCGGCGTAGTACAGCCATTTGGATCTCGGAGCCCTAAACTCTAAGCCTCCAGCCCGGAAACCGTAAGATCCTTGCTGGTTGTTAGTAGGGAATCAGGGAATATAATCCCCACATAATCTCTATATACTATATTCCCATCTTCCCTACCAATCACCAGTA
Organism: Symbiodinium pilosum; assembly: GCA_905231905.1. Lineage (NCBI taxonomy): Eukaryota > Dinophyceae > Suessiales > Symbiodiniaceae > Symbiodinium > Symbiodinium pilosum. The sequence continues at coordinate 11,581 of CAJNIZ010025191.1, forward strand.
AAGTCGAGGTAGGTCTGATGATTATCCCCAAGGGTCCAAGGACCCGAATAACAGGGTTTTAGGTATAGCGGGACATATGAGGGTTATATATTGGGATCATGGAAAAGAAAATAGAGACTACTGTAACAGGGTCTTAGGACCCTAATACTATAATATCAATGGTATTTGGGCCCTAAAGCCCTGTTAAGGACTATGGGTTAGTGACCCAAGCTTCGCTTCCAGAACTTAGAGGACCCAGCAATGTTGCAGGGTTTCGGGTTTAGGTTTGGGTACTTGAGATTTTGATAATGATATTTGTGGTATATAGGTTTTGGGGGGAGTGCATGATTATTCGGAAATGGATCCTTCGGGGGACCTTAGGTAACAACAAACCTGCCAACGGAATTGATTGCTCTTTTGTCGTTGGCTGTATGAGGGTTAACAATATTTAGGGCACCCTTTTAGGGGCTTTCTAGTGAAGATGTAGGGTCAAATCAGTATGCTATAGGGTTTAAGAAGACCCGGCAGGCAATACTGTAAAGATTATAGTATGTACAGGGCCGACAAATGGAGAGCATAGGTATGAAAGTTCTATATACTTAGGCTGATTATTTAAGGGCTTTACCGCTTGAGAGTTCAGAGTTCAACTTTTAGGCTTGGGAAAAAGCATTATGAGTAATATTGCCAGGAATTCTTGTAGGAATCAACTCCCAGCCCTACTTCAAGCAACAGCAATTGACCGTCAACTTGCGGTTTAAATTAAAGGCTTAAGGGTTTAGGCTTTAGGATTTTAGGGTTTAGGGTTTACGGTTTAAGGTTTAGGGGTTAACCGGGGAGGCTTGCGATCTAGACGCCCTCCCCGAACATGGAACCTGAAATGGGGCCGTATGTAAACTTCTGTACTGTCAAGGGCGGCTTTTTGATGGTAGGATTTAAGTGAAGGTCCCTTAATTTGGACACCAAAGCTAAACACTCGCCAGCCAATTTTGCATCGAAGGAATCAGAACCGTAAATGATATTCAGCCACCAAATAGCACGATGAAGCCCTGCAGGGTTCCGTGTTAGTTTGGGGAGAACATGCCACAAACCACAAATACCTTGCAGAGGATCGGTAGGAAGTTTTTAATGATTGCGACGTTCCGTGAACGAAACATTAATGGATATATAGGGCTTAGTGTCTAGGATCTAAATAATCACCAACAAATGGAGAATCAAATGGAAAAGCATGAAAAATAAACTGGGCGCTGGTTTTCTTAGAGGTTTAGAAGGATCATCGAATATAAGGGCTCTGGTCCCCAAAACATGAGTATACAAGGACTTTAGTACCATACTGTTGGGCTTCTTGATTTTATGGTGTAGGGCCCTAAGCTGTTAATCTCCAACAAATCTGTGGTTTAGGTTTGGACAGGCGCGCCTGGCAAATGAAGAAGGGTACGCTGAGCGAAATATACCTGAGCAGTTCTTCCGGCAGGGAAAATTTCGAAAATGTTTTTTGGGGGAGCTGGCATCAAGGGTTTAAGGCTTGGAGTAAGCAAACTCCAAAGCCCCAAGCGGTAAGCTCGCAAGTACTAAGCCTAGCATGCCATAATTCAGTGTTTCAATGCTGGGAAGCTTCCAGTTCACCAGCCCCCATACCCCTGAGACCATCTAGAAAATAGAACACCCATGATTGTACGCTGTACTTCCATACGGTGATTTCCGCGGGCCTTAACTTGAATTCCAGTCTCGAGATCCTCTCAGTTTGTCAATGCAGGTGGCATGCTGGTTGTGCTGCATCCGAGGTTCAAAACGTATATGTTTGGCCTTGAGCTTTGACTTCTACGTGCACTAAACCCAAACCTACCCCGTGGCAAACACAACTTGAAGCCCATACGGCGGTACTGCGTGTTATTGATGGAGCGCATAATTTCCAGGCCAAGCCGATTTTCAAGCAAACGCTCGAAACACTGAGCCTTAAACGCCGAACCCATTACCCCAGTTTTTGCTGTGCCTTTCAGGCTTCATCATCTTTGGAGCTGACGCCCTTGCCCTACGCCCTGTATCCTCAGCGTTTGTTCTTGTAGCCTTCCGCGCATTCTAGAAGCCTTAATTTCCTCAACCTTCATTACGTTGCCTCGGTCGGATGTCAGCGGCAGCGTGTTTGATAGACGGGTTCCCAATGTATTGGAAGTTCAACAGCCAATTGGCTAGGGTAACTTCAGTGGCCCCATAAAACTTAAACCATGGCTTTATGCGATCTATATAGGCTTGAAAGGTATTTGGAATAGATTTTTTGCGAATCTACCCTTGCGCAGCTTGTTGTTTCAGGTTTGGAAATGGACCATGAGCAACGTTGGCTTCCAAACGCACACCGTTTTCGCATCACCAAGTATGGCTTCCCAGCTGTGCGATTCGGGGGAAGCTTTACTGCAAGCGCTACATGCAGATTCGAGGTGCTTCTAGCCCTAAATATCCTTAGGCGCTGTACTTGGACTCTCTGGGTTGCCTAAGAACAATTTTTGTACCTCCTGCTGCCTGACCTACCCAGGTGATTTTCTTGCGCTGCACCGCTCAAGCGGGCACCTCTTGCCCCCAAAGGGGTTTAGCTTGGGTTTAGAGCCGAGGGCTGTGGATGTCAAGGAAGAACTCGGCAGTGAGACAAGCATCCCTTTAGGCCCAGCGTGCCTACACCCTCAAGTGTATATTTTCAGGTAGACTTAGCCCTCTAACTACTAGGTAGAAGCGATAGACGTCCTACGGTCAAGCAAGCCTTCGCAAAGCTGCAACAAGGCGGCTCCCGAGACACACCCTTCCCCCAACCCTCAGGCCTAAACTCTGCATGCCCAGTCCTAACATCAGTGCTCCAAGTAAACCGAAAATACGTACTAGCTATGAACTTTCAAGGCGCAACGTAGATATGGTTGAAAGACAAGGAGCCCTCATGATAGACCCCAGTCATAGCCCTAAGCCCTCCACCTGAAACCCTAAAGCCCTCATCCGCCCCCATATACAATAAGCCCTGACCAACACAGCAGCATGGCATGAGTAAGCAAGCCATTCCAGCTCGGGCAAGGCCTCTTGCACATCGAAATAATTTCTGCAAGTGCAGGACATGCTGGGCTTGTAGCGGTCGCCCCGTTTCAACGCAGACATTGTGTGATTGGAGTGTTTTTGTGCCCAAGATGAAGATCACATCCGCTGCTAGGACCCCACGCTCACCGAGGAAAAAATGGAGAATGTGGTAGCGTAGCGGTCCTTTCCAGTTCCCATAAGCTCTCAGCGGCAGGGCATGCATGGTGGCCTTTACCCATGGCCATGGCATCCATCCTTCTGGCACATCGGTATAGGAGCTAAAGCAATCTTTGAGGTTTTGAGCTGCAATCTACACACAAGCACAGCACGCATGCCCCGCCACAAGTACAGCATCTCCCAAGCGATGAAGATGCACTCTTCCACATGGTCCTGCAATGCCCCAAGTAATGATTGCAGTCTGTGGGCCTGGGCAGGTTCGTCCTTGTTCACGGCACGATCCCCATGGAAGTCGAGCTCTGTGATGATGTCAAGCTGCAGCAACCGCAGGCATTCGGCCCCGCACGCCCCGCCAGACATGTGGTCAAAAGATGTGCCGCGGGCAGTGTGTGATCGCATCCTGCCGCCAACCCCTGCTCTTTTTTGTGCGTGTTGGCCTTGGCAAATGACAGAGGGCCTGCACCCAGGCTCACAGGAATCCGGGACCAATTTTAAATTGCACGTGAGCACGTCGTCAACTGCCCAAAATTTGGGACCCCGCCAATACTCCATACCTCCATGGCCACACATTTTGAGCATGCAGCTGAGGGTTTTGGGGGTTGCGGCTTGGGGCTTACAGTTTAAGTTCTAGAGGCTATTGGGGATATAGAGGGTTTGGGATGTAATGAGTTTAGGGTTTATACTTACGACTTAGGAGTTTTGCTATAGAGCTTGGGATTACAGACCACATTCTGTAGATTTCGGGGTAGGTGCATGGATAAGCTTCCATGCCAGGTCACGACTCTCTATATTCACGGTAATTTGAAATAATTTCAATTCCCAAATTAAACGCCATTTTGGTACTACTCCCTTTATAAACCACCATTTAGGGTGAGGTCGGGTGAGGTCGCTTAACATGGTCCAGTATGTTGTTTCCGTAAACAACGGGCCACGGGGTCCATTATAGACTCCAACCTATTGAAATCCTTCTTGCAGGGCCTCCCAAAAAGAGGCCGCTAGTTGTTGGGAAGCCCTGCACCCTAAACCCATGGGTACTTGGGGGACTTCGGGAGATTGAACAAGTGTAGCCAAGCTGCGAATCGTGGTTGCAAAAGGCGTAGATCCTTATAGCCGGCCCAGGTTAGCGATTCGGTTTGGGGTTCAGGGGTTCTGGGAAGGACGCACGACAGAGATCCTGATTAAAAGGGTCCCTTTCATGTGAGCCACAGTCAATACTCCTTATACAGCTAATGGACATGGGCCCTTTTTAGGGAATATATTAGGGACTATACTAAACTACAAAAGAGAGTCTTATGTCATCCCTTAATGGTCCCTTGGTATCCCCAGTATTGACAATGGCTCATGTCACAACGTTGCCCTAAACGCTGAACCCGTCTCCATCACAATTCTTCGACAGTGAGATCCCCCAATCTCATTCTAGACTCAACTTGAAACGGCAGTTTCCATAAAGTAGGGGCAATCCAAATATTGACCCCAACATACTACGATCCTTATCATTGGCAGCCCTAAAACGCAAAACCGTAAACTTGAAACCCCTAAACCCTAAACCCTAGAGTAGTAGCTTCCATCTTCCTTTGCATTATCCCTAAAGAACCCTAAACCCTAAACCCTAGACCCTAAACCCCCCAATGGTTTCAGGGTTGAACCTTTGGAGTCGTATCCAGGGGTTGGTACCCCGTTCCATGCGGCCAGAGTTTAGGGTTTTAGGGGTTTAGGGTTTAGGGTTTTGGGTTTAGGCATTGGGGCTCAGGGTTCAGGGTTCAAGGTTCAGGGGTTAGGGCGGATTTTTGGTATGAAAATTCAGGACTGTACTTGAAGGTTTATGGATCTCGGCCTCCTGCCTTCGTATATATAACGCATTCACTAAATACCTGTATATTGACATAACGCATGTAGTGAACATGTTATTACAACTCGGGCTCGAACCTTGCTTATCATTGGGGTAGCCTTTAGAAGTACAGTTAGGGTTTATAGGGTTGAGGGTTCTGGTGTAACCTGTGCAAGTACAGCTAAAAGAAAGGGGAGTATTGGGAAGGTTTCAACCCCATTTCTAAGTAGCTACTAAACTCCTTAGTAGTTTGAGTGGTTGGGCCCTCAGTAAACTTAACTCTTGACTCTTTCCCGTGGAGCTCTGGGCCTAGACAGAACAGAGGGGGAGAACAACGGAAGATACGAACGGTAACCAGTCCCACATACAATGCACGAGCTATAGTCGAAACTCCCAGTATCCCCCATAAGTAGTCCCCCATATAACTAACCCTAAACCCTAAACCCTCTTTAAGGAGTTTAGACTCCAGCTGATTCAAGTCTCAAGGATTCCCAGCTTTCAAAGTCATGCGCACCTCCTTGAGCCTACCTAGAAAGCCAGTTACCCATAATAATAAGAAATCTTGCCCCAATTTCCTACTACTTTGGGTTTTTTGTATCCCATTATTCTGGGTAACTAGGCTTTCTAGGTAGACCCTTTCGAGACAGCACCTGCTATGTCCCCCCAACGACCTCGGGGACTTTGCATCGAGGCATTCAAAAAGTAGAGGTGTATGTACGCAGATACATGAGGTTATTTGTGTGCATATTAATGCATATACATATATAATGAGGATTCCTTCATGGGGTTCAAGTTTCGGTAACCAAACGAGCCCTAACCCAGACGCGTGATTAATAAACCCCCATCCCCTTAATAGGGATTATAATAGGATCCTGGTATTAAGGCCCTTCAAAGGAGGGGGGTAATTCATCATGGGTCTACATTGTCGGTTGTGGCCCATTTGGCTTTGATGTTGTCCGCACACTGGTGGGGCCATGCAACGCTCCTGCTTCTGAAAGGGTAAGAGCTCCCGCAACCTGTAGGGACGAGGTTATATAGGGGAAATATGAGGATATATAGGGGTTATATAGGGGTTTTGCAAATACCAATGAAACAAGATAGCAATCACAGCAACTTGAACCGTTCGATCAACCTCTACCCAAACAAACCCTACTTTCCCTTGCTGACAAGGGGGTTGGCTTCATGAGCCCTACCCAACTATCCCTAAGGGTCCAAAAAACCAATAATCATATACTTGTCCGATTATAATTGCTATTACCCAAAACCCAAGTACCTTTTTACTGGATACATGGACCCTTAGGGTATGTCCTATAAGCATGCCTTCTGGGACCCTTGCCTACCGCGCCAAACAGGATGGTCTTTCCCAGAAAGTCCAATATCCCTTAATATCAGGGATCCCTAATATGATTTAAGGTATATTCCCTAATTACGGGATATTGGACTTTCTGGGTTCTTCTAGAACACCCAGACCGGACGAACGACTCGGAGAATCTCCTACTCACCCAAACCATCACGCACAACCCCGCAATGTACCTAAACGGCTGGATCCTTGCATCGGAGGCGCTGCGTAGCCAAAGCCACAACACCGGCGCAAACCATCAGAATCATGCCTGACTCCATGAGGACTGTGTTTTTTTCGCGATTGAAGAACCCATCTTGCAAAGCACAAACAACCAAGAGGAGACTACTCAAGATTGGGGACTACAAGACAAACTTAAAGCACTAGCCATGGGAGCTTCTGAGCGTTATGGGCCCATCTGCCATAGCATTCTGTAGGCATAGAGAGGGACGTGCATGGAGTGCCGGGCTATGGGCTTACGGGAAATAGGGATGCGTTCACGGCTTTTTGAAAGAGGATGCAAAATGTCAGGGTTAAGGGTTTTAGGGCGTAGGGATTCACGGTTTTAGCGCATACGGAGTAAGGTTTAGGGTTTGAGAGTTTAGGGTTTAGGGTGTAGGCCCTAATTAAGCCCTAAACCTCAATAAACCCTGGGGCTTTAGGGCTTTGGGTTTATACTTGTTACCCGGACAGTCAATGTTTTCACAAAAGGTGTGCCCGGAGGGGGGTGTGGGCTTAGGGACTATACGGAATGCGGCAATTATGCGGGCTCCATGTTACCCATAAGGGTCCAAGTATTTAATAATCATATACTTACTCAAAAACTGTACTACAATCTCTATTACCGGACCGACATCCCAAGTACCCAATTATTGGGTACTTGGACCCTTCGGGTTAGGGATTATACAGAGGAAGTCCCAAAGGAGAAAGGTGAGTAGTGTTTTTTGGTGGTTGACCCTAGTAAGATAATATTCCTTATACAAGATACTCTACCCAAAAGGAGGGTATAATCTTTCTCTATACTAGGTACCACAGTATCACCAAATAAAATACTACTCAGGTGGGGTGGTAGAAAGCTTCACCCCTAATGGCTAGGAACACTGAGACAACTATAGGAATCCATTCGTACAAGTAGGCTTTGAGGTTTAGGGTTTAGGGTTAAGGCCCTAAACCCCAAACCCCCTGCACCCTAAACCCTGAACCCTAAACCCTAAATCCTGAACCCTGAATCCTAAATTCTAGAGGTTTTAGGGTTGCTAGAGTGCAGACTGTTGATATCCATTCTGGCCCTGTACAACATGCCAGGAATAGGGCTTATAGGGTTTTGGGTTGGGGGTTTAGGGTTTAGGGCTTAGAGTTTAGGGCTTCGGGTTGTGGGTTGGGGCCTACAGTTTTGGCGGTAAGGCGTAGGGTTCCATTGTTTTTTGGGATTAGGGCTTGGGGATTTTAAGGCTCAGGGTTTAGGACTTAGGGCACTAGCCCCTACATTGCCTTCCCCTTGGGATCTCTTCCTCGGCCGCTGTAGCGGCAGCGACTAGGAACCGTCGCTTGGTGTTGTTATGGATCACAACCGCCCAGAAACGCTAAACCCTAAACCCAACCCTAAACCCTGAACCCTGAACACTGGCCTTACATCTGGAGGGAACGGCAACTTTTCTCCGGCTTCCGGCAAAGTAGGCGGGTTGAGAAGCGGCGGGTTTAGGGTTACCTGGATCCCAAGCGCATGTAAAATTATGGCCTTTGTGGCTGCTATTATGGGTTTAAGGCAATATTTTAGTTTTGGAGTTTAGTGTAAACATCAGCAACAATCTCACAAGTTGCTAGAGATCACTTGACAAGATTGGAGCCTAAACCCTAAACCCTATGGTAATGAGCCGGCCCAGCAGTACTTCCAGGCATGGACTAAACATGGGCTGGGTGTCATGGGTAACAAACCTCCTAATCCTAAACCCTTAACCCTAAGCCCCAAATCCTCATGTGCACCAAACCTCCTAATCCGAAAGCAAGACCCTAAAAAGACCTTAGATCCCTTTGAGTCCTAAACTCTCAACATGTAAACCGAACGTACCTTCAACCCGAGATGTGCACAAATCAGCGCCTCCGTTCCAAGATAAAATGGAACCTCAGCGGCAAGACTTCCATGTCTCTTGAGGGGTGATAAGAGACATGTAGTATAAGTAGGGATATTGCAGAGCCATCTAGGGTCTAGGGTTCCAAAACATGGGGGGGGTCCTCTCTTGGTAAGCCCCATAATTAATGCAGTTCACAATACTTCTTGGGGGGGTACGTAACGGGGACCCCAGCTTTACTAATGCCCATGCTACCCCGTAAGATCTGGCGAGTATAGCTTCAGCTGAGGTATAAAGATGTACAGCACGTTCAAATCCGTAGTGCTGAGGAACTCCATTTGAGCTACAGTCTAAACTCCAAGTATCCCCCTCAATAACCCCTAGAATACTCCTCTATACTAATCCCCTTTAGGGACTTGCCTAGCTCACGACATCTTACGAGACACCGCATGACTTTTCCTTAGCTGTCTTTAGGACCCCCCTAAAAGTTAAACTTTTAGCCTCCCTTATATAGAAAGTAGATGAAAGTAGGGAACCCAAAAAGTTAAAGTCCTAACACCCAGGCAGAAGACAGCCAAGTTTCGAGGGTTGTAAGGACTTGGAGGGACCTTAGGGTATAAGCTCGCTTTAAGTGGAACCTTATGCGCAAGTGGAGAAATGTTTGGGGGGGATCAGTTTAGGGTCTTGGGGCCTTTTCCCATGTGATTGGAGGTTTAGGGGTGTTCGGGGGCTTGGGGAGGGTTGGGGATGATAGTCATCGTAGAGCGACCCATCCGATTTCCTGGGAAAATCTAGAAAATAGTACCCCCAATATGGCACCCTATACTACCCTGAGAAAATTACTAGAACCCTGAAGAAGGTTCTACTTTCTAGATCCTCCCGGGGGTTTGGGAGTGAGGTCATTTCCAAAGCGATGGCCCCCTGTACTGTAACACTGCGTGTATCCCGAATTGCAAGAACCGTGAATACCATAGACCTATAGTCCCCCTTTAAGTAGATAGGATATGGCTTTGGGTATATTATTGACAAGATCCACATATACCCCCATATTCTATCTACTTCAGGGGGACTATATTCCAATTCTGCAGAACCCCCATGTGCCTTTGAGCTTTCCTGTGCGCTTCAAATGATCTGCCCTATGCCGAGAACCTCAAACCCTGGCTACCCAGACCCTAGGGTTTAGGGTTTAGGGGTTTTGGTTAGGGGTTTGGGATTTAGGGTTTAGGGATGTTTAGGGTTTAGGGTTTCCCAGACCCCCTAAAGGATCCAAAAAATGGAACCCCCCAAAATGACCACCATTACTACTTTAGGGAAACTAGGGGATTCTTGGGGGGTTCCATTTTTTGGATCCTATAGGGGGTCTGGCTAATGGTTTTCATGTCACTTTCCATTGGTTGTTCCAACCGATCCTCTGTTGATCGGTTATATATAACCCCATATCTTAAACCCTATTTATGCCCCAATATAGAAACCCTTATACATCCCTATACCCTTATGCCCAATAACTCCTGTGTAGCCCTATACCCTGAACCCCAAACCCTTCACCGCCATGCTTGTGCAGCCCAAGCTATCTGTCCAGCAGTTACTTGCTCATCAGGGGCTTGCTGTGACCCCAACCACCCCAACCAACGAAGAAACAAGGGGGTCTGTAGGGTTTAGCCTTTGAACTTACTATAGTCATACGATAGTTGAATCCTAGTTTGGAGGGGGGGTGGGACCTAAACCCTACAGGGTTTAGGATTATAGGGTTTAGGGTTCTACACCCTAAGCCACAACCCTTTCATTACTTGCAGCTAGGTCAGGGCACCGCTAATGACTGCTCGGACTTTTCTGCTTGTTTGCTGCAATCCCTGCTATCCCTAGGGCTCCAGTTGCCAAAATATTGGGTTCTGGGTTCTATATATACCCTATAGTTAGATGCCCAGTAACCTAATATATTTAAGTAACTAGGAGCCCTAGGGTATTGGATGGTAAGATGTAGTCATGAGTTTTCCTACACCCCAGAAATGCCAAAGTCCTTTCATTGCGGACCACACTCTGTTTTCTGGGAGGCGTGGTACTCTAAGTCAACATAGCATCCAACGGTGCTTGCAAGTTCTGAGAATGAACCCTAAACCCTTAACTCCGAACCCTAAACCTTAAACCTGAAACCCTAAACCTTGAACCCTAAACCCCTAAACCCTTTTGGTGGGCTTGGCACGGGGAGGAGGGACAGAGAGCTTCAAATCTATTCTGTGTGAGTTAGAGTTTAGGTTTGGGGGCTTATGTCAAAGGGCTCAGAAGGTGGGATGAAGTAAGGTCGGGTATAGGAAACAAGCCCCAACATACTAGAGTATATACTAAGGATCCTTGAACCCACCTACCTTCATCCCACCTTTTGAGCCCCCTGATTATGGTTTGGGGTTAAGGGCTTGTCGGTTTCAGGCTTTAGCTGTTCAGGATTTGAAGACTATGGCAAGTTCAGAACTTGGCCGAGCAGCAAGGCAATATCCGACAGCGCAGCAAGTATTGAAAGCCTCGCGGATTGGGCTGTGGCCCTAAACCCTAAACCCCAAACCCCAAACCCCAAACTCTAAACCGCAAACCC
>CAJNIZ010025191.1:22710-41962 GCA_905231905.1 Symbiodinium pilosum
TAGGGTTTAGGGTTTAGGCCGAAACCCTGAACGCTATACCCCTGTTGAGAGGACAGGTGGCTTGTATGGGATGGCTACAGAACAGCTACATCAGATTAATATGAGCTATAGTCTAAACTCCATACAAGGGCTATATATATATATACACAGGATTTATGGGGGAATAGTATAGCTTATGTGGGAAAAGCTACCCACTTCAAGCATCCTGAGGTATTTGTGGGGTCATTATTCGAGGTGCATTGGTGTTTCTGCTTCATGGCGGGGTGATGATTTTATGTTCTGGCAGTTGTCCTTGATGAAGGTAAACCACACCTGCTATAGGGACTCCTGACCAAGTAGCTCTTTGTGGCGGTCTAAAAGCAAAGAAAATTGAAAGATCCTCCTCTGTAGTCTCCTTAGACCTATAATGAAAATAGTATCCTTAATTTTTCCATAGGGTTATACTATAATGAAAATCCTAAACCCTAAACCCTAAACCCTAAAAAATACCAGGATTCCGAAGGAGACTGCAGTCCAATTGTAATTCCAGAGCCACTGCAAGTCGGGCCAGCGGATCCCCTTCCGGCTCATCCTTGACAAGCTCGAAGAGGAAAGAAGAGCTCTCGAAACCATTTGGGCTATAGTATAAACTCCTAGTATCCCCTATAATAACTCCATAATACTCCCCTATAGAATCTCCTACGCAACCCTTTTAAGGAGTTTAGACACAAGCTTTTGGAGCCGCACAGCCCCATAGGGGAAGGTGGAAAAAGGGAAGAGCTCCGACGCCGAAATCGCACCACGACCGATAGGTCTCAAATGCTGCTTCGGCGTCCCAAGGTTTAGGGTTTAGAGGGGGGAGTCAACTCTAAGGGATTTGGAACCCNNTTCTAGGTAACAGAAATTAGAAATATGTTCAGGAACCTTGTAGTTTAGGGTTTTGGGGGGGGAGTCAATGGATGACGATGGTACCGATGGCGAGCTCTAGTCAAGGGGCAGTTGCCCAAACCTTGGACATATGGACTGCCACCCATCCTACGGCAAGTGCGCGCAGAATGAGTTCCATATCTAGTAGGGTCCATGTAGCTATATAGTATTTACTTGGACCCCCAAGTTTCGATATGGGAACCACTTTGGGCTTTAAGTATGTACTTTATACCTACATGGACCCTGTGTTTTAAAGCCACCTGAAGCGCCCCGAAATACTGAGGGACTATTACCCTACGACGAAACGAGGCTCCATATGATGTAGTATCGAACCATGTTTTAGCCATCTATGTACTTGCGTGCACAAAAATGCATAAATTACACAAAGCAGCTGGATATGCGAACCTTACCCCGCCTAAACCTTATATAGGCCTCGTGTATCTCCCGGTCTCCCTATACAGGGTGGTGCCCCCTCGTTACGCGCAAAAAACGCATAAAGTCCACAAAGCAGCTTGATAAGAGAACCTTACCCCATGTAAACCTTATATAGCCCCTTTGTATCTTCCGGTCTCCCTATATAGGCGATGCCTCCTTGTTAAATAATTGTACTCACAAATCCCATAACTACAATTTATTGGACTTACCACTATACTTGAAGCCACTCTAGATTACTTCCTGGGTCCCCAAATGCATCATGTGAAAGCCTTATGCAAGAGTACCCACCCGGTAATACGGTTGAAATGCACAATACCTGCATAACCCACGTACCTTACACTTTGGGAGGTATGGCCCCAGAAAGTCCAATATTCCCTAAGTATGGAATATACCTTAAATCCTACTAGGGATCCAATATACCTTAAAATCGTACTAGGGGTTCTAGTATCACTCATGGTAATTCCCTACCTATGGGATATTGGATTTTCTGGGGGTACTAGCGCATGCTAATTTAATCTTATATGCCTGAAGATTGGGCCACATCGGACCATAAGTATACCTCAAATCCCAGAACGACAAAAACAGGACTTATAACTAACTTCACACCGTTACTTAAAACCCAATGTATAACTTAGGGGCCCCCACAGTTCCGACCCAAACCCTAAAACTAAAGCCCAGAACCCTGAACTCTGGCTTCTTCTGGGCTCTCGCACAAGACTTCGCGCGATCCATGCGGAAAGTCGACTCTGCTCGTTCTTTTTCCTGCATCGGGTTTACATGGGAGGGCCTTAGACCCTGTTGGTGTTTAGGGTTTACACAGGAGTAACCTTAGACCCTCAAAAGGTAAGGTGCCAAAATGTATTTGCACAAACGAGGCTCTGTGGTCACCTTAAACCCTATAAGCCCTCTAGGTTGGGGCGACCTGATCACAGTGACAACTAGTCTCCCTTCAGCCGGTGAGATTGCAAACGCTCCCAATGCACCTTGCTGGCCTTTGGTTAGCTGGGCATAACAGGGTTTAGGGTTTACCTGGACATGAAGGAATGCAACATGAAATGGAAACCACTGCAATGGGTTACATAGGGACTACTATAAGGATCCATTCCGTCATTCTTAGCTAACCACATCCAGCTTATGCGGTGCTAAACACCCATCCCTAAGGGTCCAAGTACCAAATAATTATATACTTACCCAAAACCTGTACTATAATTACTATTACCCAAATCCCAAGTACCTAAATATTGGGTACATGGACCCTTAGGGTATGTTGTTTACGGTAGCCCTCCCATGGGACATTGCGAGGTTACCCGGTGATAGCTTGGGCTTGCCTCTACCTTGTTTGATCGTAGGGGAGACAGACACCAAACAAGGGGACGAGGCTACTTGAATTTGTCGTGGGAACACCAAATTGCGGTGCAAGGCTTTGCTGACCGGCCCAAACGGTCCTAAGTATCTATGTCTGAACCGATAGATCCAAGCCCTAGCCCCTGAAGCCTAAGCCCTAAACCCTGAACCTGGTATGGCAGATAGTAAAACAAGCTTTAGTAACTACCTAAACCCCCAAAGTATGTAAAATAATGGCCCTAAACCCATAATAATAGCCCAAAAGGCCATTATTTTACATACTTTTGGGGTCCAGCTAGGAATGAATCATATGACTTGAGGAGGTCGCTAGATATAAAGGTCCAAACTCGAAGCCCTGAACACTAAACTGTGGGGCCAGGCAAAAGCTCTAAGGGATTTGGAACCCCAGTAGAAATTATAATTTCAGCTAAATATTAGGATTCTAGGTAACAGAAATTAAAAATTATTTTCAGGAACCTTGTAAAAAAAGCTTGGAAGCTATCCACTGCTACTCCATGAGCCCAGATATGTGCACAGTCCATTTAGCTTCATAAGGCCTCCGACTACACAGAGCATGTGGCTAAATTGCGCCAGGTTCTTTCAAGGATTGTAGGACTGGGTTAACGGTTGAAGCCAAAATCCTGGACTCTGCATTGGCAATGCTAAAGGGGCTTGCCACTTGAGACCTGTACCTGCACTGGACTTATCGGATGGCACTTTGCTCAACCCTTGCGCGGTCTGGGACAGCTGACAGTTGGCATACGCCAGGCACGCTGAACACCTACAAACATCAAAGCACAAATACATACAACATCGACTGCTAAATGATGATAACGATAAGGACGATGATGATGAAGACAAGGATGATGCTGATGCTGATGATGTTGATGATGTTGTTGATGATGATGATGATTATAAAGATGATGCGAGTCACAACATGATGTTTATCATGAATGATATGCCCAGAAAGTCCAGTATCCCGTAATTGGGGAATATGTCTTCAATGATATTATGGATCCCTGCCATGATTCAAAGCATATTCCCTAATCAATGGATATTGGGCATAATCCCTAATCCCTAGATCCTAAAACCTAAACCCTAAGCCCCACACCCTATATTCCCTAACTAAGGGATATTGGACTTCCTGATGCAAACACCCGACCCAGCCGTCGGGCAGCCTTGACATAGATTTCGCCCATGACGCCAATGAAAATGTTCAGAATGAAGACCTAAACTCTGACCCAAAGGGTCCATGTAGTTATATAGTATATACTTAGGGCCCAAAGGGTTTCCCATATGGCTACTTTAGGACCAAAGTGTATACTACATAGCTACCTGGACCCTTTGGGTAAACCCTAAAACTTGGTAGGAGAAGTCTTTCTAGGAACTCTTTGGACCCCNNTAGATGGGTAGTGGGGTACCAGGTAGTGGGGGTCCTGAGAGTTTGTAGGAAGTCTGCGGCTTGGCGTTGGGTGCTTGGGATATGCGTATCTAAAGTAAAGTGGGCTAAGACTACTCAGCCGAGGCCAGCACTTGTAGGATTTTGATGATTTCGTGTTTTTTCTCGTGTATGTTTTCAGCATGAAAGCTGGCGAAGCACACAAGACGATTATGGGGGGGGCCCTGCTGGGAATTGAATATAGGGATCACTTTGAGAAACTTCCATATATGGAGGTTTCCTAAAATGAGCGGTACCTTTCGGGAGACCTTGTGATCAGGATTCGGATTGCAGTATTGGGGAGGTGTTTTTGTTTGTGTGCCTGGACCCTACTCAGGAGTTTAGGGTTTGTGAGGCTTTCGGACAGCTGTCTATGCCAGCTGCACATCTTACCAAGAAAGCCCAACATCCCTTTAAGCAATATACAAGAAGTATCCCTAAATGATACTAGGATCCCTAAAACTAAATTAAGACATATTCCCAAATCAAGGGGTGCTGAGCCTCAACCCTAAACCCAAAACCCTCATTCAGAGATATTGGGCCCTAAACCCTATGTTCCCAAATTACCTTTCTGAATACATCCCAGGTTGAACTCAAAGCCCCACAAACAAAAGCCACAACCGGTTCAGGGCTTAGGGCTTAGGGGGTTGAGGGTTTAGGGTTTGGGGGGTGTTAGCTACCTGGGATCGGAATGCTGGCCTTTGGGACTGCTTTGGGGGTTTAGGGTTTATAGCCCAACTTCCCTGCGAAATGTTGTGCGATATCTCAATAAAACAATCTCCTTCATCCAAAAACCCAAAGCTCTAAACCAGTATGAGGTTTTGACGTGGAACGGGTGAACAATTAGAATCACGAAGCAACAATGACATAGATCAGCCGTCCTGACTGACATCAGACCATCCTCTCCGCTTACATGCTCTGTATATTCTATCTCACAAAGGCTCCTACGTCAAAACCCTAAACCCTAAACCATCACTATATAAGATCTCAAACAAGAACCCCACAGGGTCCATGCAGGTATATAGTTTATACTCAGAACCCAAAGTGGTCCGCATATAGTTACTCCTGGGCCCAAGTATATACTATATACCTACCCTGAACCGTAAACCCTAAACCCTAAATCCTAAACCCTACACCCTAACTCCTAAATGATAAACCCTGAACCCCAAATCCTAAACCCTAAACCTTAAACCTCTGTAAACCCGAAATCCTATACTATATAGTTACATGGACTCTTTGTGAATGGACAATTTGGAATTCCTGAAGGTCTCTAAGCTTCAGTAGGAGGACTTCTATATCATACGAAGCACTGATAGCAAGGCTGGGGCTTAAGGTTTAAAGGTTAAAGTTAAAGGTTTAGGGCTTAAGGTTTAGGATTTGGGGTTTTGGATTTGGGGTTTAGAGTTTAGGATTTGGGATTTAGGGGTATCCACTGAGCCCTGGGCCCTACTACTGCGGAGCCTTGGGTCTGTTGCCATGTACATGGAACGCTGAAGATTGGGAAGGATGGTATGCTGACACATGTAGGGAGGGCATGGACAACCAAAACAGTCCGAGTTCTAGTACAAATATTGGGACTCCGGGTACTTTCCATTATTTGGGACCTAAAGCTCCTATCTTGCGCAAGTTCATCCGAAGCCCTGAACTCCCCTGTTCCCTAAGCCCTAACCCTACATAAACCCTAAACCCTAAACCAACCCTACACACTAAACCCCTAAACCCTTAACCCTAAACCAACCCTACACACTAAACCCCTATAAACCCTAAACCCTACACCGTTTCAGATACTGTAGCTCAGATCCAGGCTGAGAAGAAAGAAACGGCCATGAGACA
The DNA here is from genome assembly GCA_905231905.1 of Symbiodinium pilosum. Taxonomy (NCBI): domain Eukaryota; class Dinophyceae; order Suessiales; family Symbiodiniaceae; genus Symbiodinium; species Symbiodinium pilosum. The sequence goes on from CAJNIZ010025191.1 coordinate 28,667, forward strand.
TAAGACCAGCTTGGCCAAGTTGGCCCCCCTTAGCTGGATGCGAGGGGTTTTAGGTTTTAGGGTTTAGGGTTTGGGGTGGCGTAAGGAATAGGAAGTTTGAAAGACCAGTTGTGGGTATTTTACGAAATGACGGCTCATATCAGGTTCGAAGGATTGAGAGTAAGAATACTGGAGAATCAAATGGAGAAGAAAGCGTAGCATGAAATGGAAATGCGGGTGCTGTAAGGATTTACTATAAGGTTTAGGGGCTGGGTAGGCATGTTACGAAACATTAGTGTCCTGGTGTTCTACGACATTATACGGGCATATGGGATATTGATTGGCTATACGTTGGGCTTTTCATGCCCCCTAAACCCTACACCCTAAACCCTCTACCCCACGAATCCTTAGGGTGAAGGTCCCAATACTAAACCCCAAAACCCTTTAAAGCTTGGATCTCTCTCGTAGGGTTTAGGGTCTGGATTTAGGGTAGAAAAATAGTTTCAAGCCCAGGAATGTAGCCTAAGAGGCCATAACTCTACATACTTTTTGTGCTCTCGTAGTCTTCAAGAACTGTGTCGGATCGACAGGGTTCAGGGCTTTTGAATTTTGGGTGGACACGGACTCATGCGGGACAATGATCTTGTCTCCAACTAAAGCCTTATAAGCCCTCAGGAACCCCTGACCCCAAACTCCCATGTTCCAATTCAGCAGTAAGCTGCCGACACTGAGTCACCAAACAAAACCTTAAAGCCAACACGTTCGATCAAGTCACTGAAAGAAATGGTTTAGGGTCTATGGTTGAGGGTTTAGAGTCCATATCACGCCCCGCTATTGAACCTTCACCCTAAGGGTCCATGAACCCAATAATTGGGTACTTCGGATTTTTGTAGTAGTATTTATAGTACAGGTTTTGGGTAATTATATGATTATTAGGTACCTGGACCCTTAGGGTCATGTACCAACAAGTAATTGACGCCTTACAACCTAAACCCTAAACCCCTAAACTCCAAACCCTAAACCCTATATAATCTTACTGGGCTTAACCACCAAAAAAAGCTAACCGTTTGTGTATGGGAGGTGATGGCCGCTGCACATCCGGAAGCTGAGCTCCGCACGGCTGCACGAGCTCAGTGGGCGCTAGGTCCTGTGTGCTAGAACCCTAAGGGTCCAAGGACCCAAAATCTAGGGTCCCTTTAAAGGGGTTATAGGTGGATATATAGGGATATATGGGGACTATATAAGGGTCCAAGGACCCAAATAATAGGGTTTTAGGGCCCAAATACTACAATACTAATGGTATTTGGGGCCTAAAGCCCGATTATTTGGGTCCTTGGACCCTTAGAAAACATACTCTGGCTGTATAAGGGTAATAAGGAGAGAGTATTGGTAATGATCCAGGCTACTCACGTCTGTTCCTGAAGGGTCCATGTAGGCGTATGGTATCTACGTAGGCCCCAGAAAGGTTCTCATAACTACAAGGAGGGACCCCCCAGTTACACAATTATACTTATAAGTCCTATAACTACAATTTACGGAATTTATAACCATAGTTATCCTAACTTATGACCCAACTTATAACTATGGGGTCCGTCCCTGTACTGTGGGGCCAAGGTATAGCTACACGGACCCTTAGGGGCGCAGACGTTGCCGTTTGACTGACCGAGCTCGCTGCCAGCTAGCCATCTTCCTGACCCAAAGGGTCCATGTAGTTTTATAGTATATACTTAGGGCCCAAAGGGGTTCCCATATAGCTACTTTAGGGCCAAAGTGTATACTATATAGCTACCTGGACCCTTTGGGTGAAGCATAGAAACCTTCAAGAGTAGACATACCCAGAAGATATAAACATTGATATATACTTAAAGTTGAAGTGTGTACATGTATGCGTATATACAGTTATATTAGCGCTCAGGGTATACATATGTATATGGTAATAGAAAAATATATCCGCAGATATATGCACGTGATTTGAGAAGGGTTTCCTGTAGCACCTGGCTAGTGGGGTACAAGTCCTAATTGCTATTTGATCTTTTTACGCCTCGTTGCAACCCTACCAGGACTGACTAGACTACATGCAGCTCACGCCCAAAAGACCCCTCTGCGCGCTCGCAGAGTGTGGTGTAGAAGCCTGAAAAGAAATACCCTAACAAACCAGAAACTAAACCCTAAACCCTAAACCCAAACCCTAAACCCTATATCTGGAGTCTATACACAGACCCGGGAGTTTCTCAAGATAGTTCCTATGTAATCCCTTAGAGGACAACTCGGAGTGAGGTTTCGGGCAGAGGGTTTGTGGTTACCCCAACCCCCACAGATGGGACCTATTTTGGCTGTCGTACGACGCAAGGGTCGTAATGTTCGTGGTTTGGGGTCTCCAAAAATTAGTGGGACCCCGAGAATCCCTGCAATATCCCTCATAGTCCAGGTCCAAGAGGGTACCCCGGTTCTAAGAAACACCCTAATTTCAGCCCAACCACCGAGAAATGCATATGTAATGACGGGATTTAATTTTAGCCATCCTATGACTACAAGAGGGTCCTAATTTTCGGGCTTGGAAAAAGAATCCCAGTACTGACATGTGATGTACCCCTATAATGCGCTATACCCTTTCAAGCGGGCTAAGGGTGACATTCTTGCGAGAAACACGTAGCTCCAGGGTCCAAGTATCCAAAAATTGAAAAAAACATGTACTTGCCCAAGCCCTGTACTATAAATACTATTATCCAAAACTCCAGTCGATGCACTGGTGGAGGCCCACTGGGCACTGCCACTGGTGTGTGGCCAGGAACTGGTGCGAGGCGAAACTTTGCACCCATCTGTAGTACCCTAAGGGTCCAAGGACCCAAATAATAGGGCTTTAGGGGCCAAATACTATACTATTAATGGATATTAATGGTATTTGGGCCCTAAAACCCTATTATTTGTGTCCTTGGACCCTCTAGGTTAGTACATGCCTCAATTCCTCTGGCAGAGCTTGTTCCCCTAGGCATCGTGTCTGCCGGCAGCGGCGTGGCCCGCTTGAGCGTGGGCTCCGGAGCAGGTGCTGCGTGTCCTCTAAGCGGCGGGTACCAACAAAGGTGGCGATTGCCAGCTATTACAATGTCAGCTGCCCCTAAACCCTAAACTCTGAACCCTAAACCCTCCCTTCGCTGTCGCTGGCACTCCGGCTGGCATGTCAGGCGCGGGCACTCCTCCACCCGTTGCCGGTACTTGGACCCTTAAGCCCTTAGAGGCCTAAACCCTAAACCCTAAACTCACATACAGACTCATATATCCCTTTAGACGGACCAAATTATTGGGTACTTGGACCCTCTGGATAGGATCATTCCCTAAACATTAAATACAGACCCATATATCCCTTTAGACGGACCAAATTATTGGGTACTTGGACCCTCTGGATAGGATTATTCCCTGAACCCTAAATACAGACCCATATATCCCTTTAGACGGACCCGCCTCGCTGAAACCCTAAAACCTTAAACCGATACCCTCCCGGCAACTAACATGGAAACCCATAAAGGGCTCTATAAAGACTACACTCCTTTTAATGGGGGGCTATATGGGTTTCCATGTTAGTGTGGGGGGGTGTAGCCCCTGGGGTTCAGGGTTTAGGGTTTATAGGTTTTTGGGTTTAGGGGTTTTGGGTTTAGGGGTTTGGGGTATAGGGCTGAGGGTTTAGGTTTCGGGCCTCCGCAAAAACCAGGTAGGATCTGTACACTTGTAATTTACCAAGCCATTCATCAACAAAACTTCCTAAACGCCAAGCCTAAAACCCCTGAACCCTAAACCCAAATGCCAAAACCAGCGACTCAAACCCCAAAACCCCCAACGCCCCAATCGCCAAAAAAAACAAGCACCCCAAACCTAAACCCTAAAGCCTCAACCTTAAACCCAAAACCCAATTCCCTTCCCCGCAATCCGGAGGCATGGCAGCCGTGATTAACGTGGCGAAGCTCTCGAAAACAATGTCCACCATGGGGTACTGCAGGCGATGTTCAATTTCAGCTGGGTACTGAAAATTGGATCTAGTAAGGGTTTACAGTTTAGGGTTTAGGGCTGGGTACTGCCCGCAGCAGGAAACAATCTACAATGGGGGCAATATGAAGGGCAATATATACTTCTAGTTAAAAAATATGCATACATGCATATGTATGTATATATAGAATATAAAATAAATGTACATATACATATATACATATAGATATATAATAAATAGCCTGCAGGACTCAATCTTAATGGTTTCAAACCCCCGGGTACCAACTCAAGGTCTTGGGAATCCTCACCATGCCAGTTTTTTTCCGAAAAGACGAAGTAAAAAGGTTACTACAAGGGTGTTTAGGGTTTAGGGTTTAGGACTTAAGGCTCCACTTCTAAAAACTCCTTCCCTCTTGTTGCAAACCGAAGAGAACCCCTTGAGGAACTCTGGCAATTTGGGTGCAGTTCTGATCCTGGAGGACCTCGCTAGGATAATGCTCACGGTATAGTCCCCCTTAAGTAGATAGAATATGGGGTATATGGGGGTCTTATTATAATATACCCAAAGCCATATTCTATTCACTTAAGGGGGACTAGAATTCTCAATTTTGCTGTTGTATCTTGAGCGCCAAGCATCAAGTGAGTCCATTTGCTTTGCTCTCCAAAAACGCTATCGTTTCCTGGCAGGTTCCTTCGGTACTCGCAATCAGCAGCTATGGATCTTCCCGTAATTCTGTTGAACTCTCGACAAGAGCTGCAATCGCAAGCTTTAGCCCGCTGCAATGCTCAGGGCCAAACCGAAGCATTTCAGTCCTTCCACGAATGAGATTCAGTTTCACCGGGTTCTGACGCCCCAGAAAGTCCAATATCCCTTAACTAGGGAACATACCTTAATTCATGTTTGGGATCCCTAATACAATTTAAGGTATATTCCCTAATTAAGGGATATTGATTTTTCTGCGGCTCTCGCATGTCTTGCTTCGGGCGGTGCGGAATCCGGCCAAAGCCACACATGCGCCGATGGTCTTTTCAGGGCCGTGAATTCTGAGTACAGCTTCCAAGTTCCTGAAAGCCAACTCAACTGCTGCTGGCTGGCTCATGTTTTCGTCCCTGCTTTGCTAAAAAAACCCTTCAACAGGTACGTACTTCACTGTCTTTGCCCTGTCGCCTCTTCCTAACCCTGAGCGGGAGAAACAGAGAGAGAGAGAGAGAGAGAGAGAGAGAGGGATATCAAAGATGTAAATATATACATATATACATATGTAGTCTAACTAACTGTGGCTACGTGGGGCCGGATCCAAAATTTGAGGTTTATCGTTGAGGTTTTGGGTTGGGGTTTAGGCGGCTCTGTACACATGTATGTTGGCATGGAAATCATAAAGGAACCCAAAACCCTCAACCCTAAGCGCTAAAGCCTAAAACCCTAAACCCGAAACCGCAAACCCACATGGACCGCAAGGTTTGGCCAGGATGAATGTGTTTCTTTGTGTATATATAGGTGGGATGTGTCACGTCACCCGAGACGCTAAGGCTTCAAACGGCGACACCCTGCATGTAAACAACATGCCCACATCAGCCTTCTCCAGCTGTGTGGACATGACAGCTCGCTTCTACATAATATATAACACGGCTCTATGACGTGGACCTTTGTTTGCACTGTATACTTGGAGGTTCAATTCAACTATAGCAGGGTAGACTTGGGTGCCCTGTGAAAAAAGGATTGAGGCTTCTTCTGGCTTCACAACAATTAGACAACAAATCAGGGTAGTGTTGTGTCAAACCTTTTGAAAAATCCATGGGAACTCTGGGAGTGTGTCGAACGGCAGACAAGGTCCCGAATTAACCCAGAAAGTCCGAAATCGCTTAATTAAGGAATACACCTTAAATCCTTTTAAGGATCCCTAATATGATTTAAGGTATATTCCCTATCTAAGGGATATTGGACTTTCTGGGAATGCTATAGGATTGGGCTCGTATCTGAGCTTGACGCAGGACACCCAAAGCGAGTCGGAGTCTTGGTTTAGGGTTTAGGGTTTAGGGTTTAGGGTTTAGGGTTTAGGGTGGTTTATAGGGTCTCTCCTGACTGTGTGCCATGGACACCCCATACACCGTAAACTCCGACCCTAAACCCTGAACCCGACACTCCAAGCCTTGAACCCTACACGAAAAAATCAAAACCCCTGCACCATAAACCCCTAAATCCTCAACCCTGCGACAGGTAAACCCCGCCTTCGCTCCCCCATCAACAATGTAGAACCTAGGCAAAGCGAAATGGGTCTATCAACAGATTTTATTGTTTAGGGTTCAGGGCTTACGATTGGTGACCCCAAACAGGGAACCCCAAGCATATAATGGGAGTATGGTAGGAACATGAGGACCTTGGCTGGTATATTCTGATTATGCTCCTACTATATTTTTAGGGTTCGCTGTCTTTGAGTTCCAGTTGAAGTCCCTTTAGGTTAGGGTGTTGGGATATGACCCCAGTACTGAAGAATCAAACAGAAATTTACAAAGACACCGGGATCACATAGTGGGGGGAGGGTTGTAAGAAACGCAGAAATCCAGGTTAGTACTGTAATCAGGAAATCTCACACGGTCGACAGTCGCTTCATGGTTACTGTTGATAACACGACGTGGAGGCCCAGTACAAAGTTTCAACAGCTGGGTTATTGAGAGTAGAACAGTAATTACCCTGATTTTTGACTGTTGGTGGGCGGGGGCGGCTTAGCAACTGAGGCGCTGTCTCAGGTAACTATGCGGTGTCTAGGAAATATTAACATGATATTTAGGGATCCTCGTGTCATTTAGGGTATATTCCCCAATGAAGGGATATTGAGTTTTCGGGGTACCTGGACGCATAGGGCAGGCCTGAACCCTAACCTAGATCACTCTCATGGGGCTCTTGGCCTGTTTGTTTGGGGATTGTGGTTCATAGGGGGTATCAAGGAATAAGAGGCCAGGCTATGTAGTTTGCACTGCGAATGTATACATTCAGATAGACCTGTGGATAGGTGTATATCTATATATATATATGTGTATATGTATATATATATAGGTATATATATGTATATATATATATATGGGTGGTTGTCAAAATTATGGTCCCTTTTTGGATCCCATATTTTTGACAACCACCCATATATTTATACATATATACAGACAGGTAGATAGACAGACAGACAGACAGACAGGTGGAGAGAGAGAGAGAGAGAGAGAGAGAGAGAGTTGTTTGGTTTTGTTTGGTAAGGAGAAAGGAAGAAAGTTGAAGGCTGAGTGTTCACAGGGACCTTTGAAGGTCCTTAGTCCATGGGGCCTAGTGCTTGGGATTGTGAAGAACAATCTGGAATGATCATGACGGAAAATGAGATTGAAGCTGGAAGCATGTATGTTACTGGGATGTATAACCTTAAGGGTCCAAGTACACAAATAACAGGGTCTAAAGCCGCAAAATCCGTTCAGATTATAGCATGTGTTGCCTGAAGCCCCATTTTGGGGGTACTTGGACCCTAAACCCTGTATATATCCCTATTCACCCCAATAACCAACTTAAGACCCCCAAAACTCTAGCCCCTAAACCCTAATACGGTAGTCAATCAAAAGCTCTTGCGCCCACAATGGCCATCCTGGAAATCAAGACAGAACTACAGGATCCTTCCCAGGAAGTCCAATATCCTGTAATTAGGGAATATACCTTAAATTATATCAGGGATCCCTAATATGATTTAAGGTATATTCCTTAATTAAAGGATATTGGACTTTCTGGGTTCTAACAATCCCCGAGGGATCTTTAGCTCAACCCTCACATGCGTCTAAGGCACGCATGGGTAAAGGCGCAAAACGCCACGAGCGTCACGGTGGACGCGGGTACCAGGCCAGAGAAAAGCTTCCTTTTCAGCTTGCGAATGGGTTCTTAGGGTCCAGCTCCCTAAAGGGGGGTTATGTACGGGATTCTATCGGGTTTAGGGTTCTTAGGGTCTAGCTCCTTAATGAGGGTTATGTAGGGGATCACATAGGGCTTGGGGTTTTGGATGAAGGCTTCAGGAGCAGCAGCTGGAGTAGAGGCGTGCGATTGAAACATGATTCACCTAAACCCTATAGAACTACAATCTGCGTAACTGGGCTGCCCTGCGCATCCCCATTGGGAGCTGTGCGGCCTCATTATCCTTGCAGGGAACTGAACTCAGAAAGCCCAATGTCCCTTCATTTCATCCCCTATATAACCCCCCTTTAAGGAGTTTGGACAATGGCTCATCATACAAGCCCTACTTTGCTTGTGCTATTTAAATACTTGGGATCCTTTATGAACCCCTGTGACACCTATTTAGATGTCATGGTCCATGTGATGGCCCATGTGAGCCTCCACCAGTGCTTTACATCGTAGAGATACGTCGGACCCTAAGAGCCTAAGGAACCCTAAGCCCTGAATTAAACCCCAGACTCTAAAACCAAAAATCCGTGAGCCCTCAACCCCAAATCTCTAGATCCCTAAAACCCTATATCCTTGAGCCCTAAATCCTAAACCCTAAACCCTCAACCCTAAATCCTAAAGCTTAAACCCGAAATCTCCTTTAAGGAGTTTAGACTACAGAGTCATCCTTGACCCCAAGCCCTAACTCTGCTTCAGCTGGGTCTCTTGATGGGCAAGAGCTCGAGCCCGATGTACTCGGCAGAAGTGAAACAATCCAGGAGCCTGCCGAAGCTAGGGTTTAGGGTTTAGGGCGGGTTTAGGGCTTAGGGTTGATGGTTTGGGGTTTAGGGTTGAGGGATTTAGGGCTTAGGGTTGAGGGTTTAGGGTACAGAGCATAGGGTTTATGGCTTAGGGTTGATGGTTTGGGGTTGAGGGTTTAGGGTTCAGGGCTTAGGGTTTAGGGCTTAGGGTTGATGGTTTGGGGTTTAGGGTTGAGGGACTTAGGGCAAAGGGTTGAGGGTTTAGGGTTTAAGGCTTAGGGTTTACGGCTTAGGGTTGATGGTTTGGGGTTTAGGGTTCAGGGCTTAGGGTTTGTTTGGCTTAGGGTTTAGGATTTAGGGTGCAGGGTTGAGGGCTTAGGGTTTAGGGTTTTGGGCTTAAGCCCGAGGGTCTGGGGGAATTGAGGCTTGTGGGTGTTACAGGGGGTCCCCTGCTTGTGGCAGACGGAAACGGAGCTTCCTTTTCATACCCCAGGGCTTCAAGTCTATAACTAATACCTACGTTGGGCCCCGAAGTCTATAGATGTTACCTAAACTTGGGGTACTTGGAGCCTTAGGGATGGGTGTGGATTGGGTACTGCTCCCACCCAGTCACAACTGGATTATCTTTAGATCGTAACTCATATATGAGCCATAGTCTGAACTCCCAGTATCTCCGTTATAGTCTCCTATATAATCCCATATATAACCCCCGTTCGAGGAGTGTAAACTACATGCAGCTCTGTTTGCCCTTGATGCTACCTCAGAGGTACCTCTTCTGTAGAGTTCTACTGGGTAGGGGCAATACCAAAGGTGGGGAGATTAACGTTGACCCCTAAACCCTATTAACCCTAAACCCTAAACACTAAACGCCTAAACCACAAACAACTAACCCCTTAACCCTAAACCCTTAACCCTTAACCCTAAACCTTATCTTGTTGATTTTGGGCGCAAAAGGCGTCTCCTAAGCTCGCCGTACCCTGCAGCGTAAAGCAGGAGTTGGGTCAGGGCATCCCGTAAACATGGATAGGGTTTAGGGTTTAGGGTTTAGGGTCAAGGGCTCGAGGTTTATAGGGTGTAGGAATTAGGGGAAAAGGTCAAGGGCTTGAGGTTTATGTTGAAGACAAAGCGGGCTTTGCCGTTACAAGTGAGGCACGCGAGGTACGAGGCAGCATCCACGTCAAAGAAAGGCCTGAGTCCTAGCTTAGGATCTGTGATGGCGGCCACCTGGTGCAGGGACAGGGGCAATGTGGAGTCCAGATCGGCCACATGCTTATGCCTCAGAATCTGTGAGTGATATTTCGGAAAGATAGGCTGTCTTTCTCTTCGTGTCGCTGCTGACGCGCACTGTCCTGGTATTGACGATAGTAGTTCATGAACAATTTGTCGGAACACAACCAACGGCTGTCTTCACTAAAGAATACTCCCAGTATTGTTCCTCAGTGATAGCGAAAGAGAACTCGTGCGGTTTCATGGAGGTTTTCTGGTTGAGGGTCAAGGGCTTGAGGTTTATAGGGTTTAGGATTTAGGGTTCAGGGTCAGGGACTTGAGGTTTATAGGGTTTCAGGTTTAGGGTGGAGGTTTCCACAAACAGGGGGTGCCAAGACAGCCCTTCAGGTTTCCGGGCTTAGGCTTTTAGGGTTGTAGGGTTTCGGGTTTAGGACTTTAGGAGTATAGGAGATCTCGGCTGAACTCCAACCCTAAGGGCCCAAGGACCCAAATGATAGGGTTTTAGGGCCCAAACACCATTAATACTATGGTATTAGGGCCCTACAACCCTGTGATTTGGGTCCGCTAGGGAAGAAGGAATCCTCAGTCCTAAATTCCCCGTGTAGGGTTTAGGGTTTAGGGTTTAGGGTTTTAGGGTTTGGGCTTAGGGTTTAGGGTTTAGGGTTTTCTTTTGCAACCATGCCCCAGCCTTTTTTCATCAACAAGCCTAAAATGCGGGTATACCTGGAATAGAAACCTGTTCAAGTTCTCTTCCGGCCCTATTATTTTCTATACATCATACATCCCTGTGGCCCCGTGCCTGCACCTGCATACCCATCCCCTTTCCTAAAGTACCAAAATGTTGTATATAGAAGGTACTACACATAAAGTTAGGTATCTTCAAGAAGGGGTAGGGTATAGAGGTCCAGGAAGAGTCACCCTAAACCCTCCAAGCTTTTGTTCCATGGGAAAGTGCAACCTGAGACTACAAGGCCGCAAAGCCCTCAGACTACATTAAGGGGTTGCAATTGTCCCCCCCCCGACCAGGGTTTCAGGGCTAATGAAAACTTTAGGGGGCTTTACAAGGCCTAATGGGGGTAGCTTCGGGGGGTGGGAGGCTACCATTATAATCCAGTATACATGCATCACGCAAAGGCTGCTACGTGCCTCTGTGGAGGTCCAGGGCATGCATCAGGGTACTTACGGGATACCAGCCCAAACCAGTCTACCAATGCCTAGCCTAGAAGGCCTACTGCTTAAACCTTGAACCCTAAAAAAAAATAGCTAGGAATCTGTTACGTCAAGTTCAAGCATGGGCCTCGAAAACGTCGAGATTTCTGTTGGCCAATGGGGACACCTGCCCTTTTGGGAAACACAGGGTTATGTAGGGATTATATAGGGGTTATATAGGGGTAATGGAAAAGAAAATGGAAACTACTATTTGAGCAATAGTCTAAACTCCTAGTATCCCCCTTAATAACCCCCATAATAGTCCCCTAACTAATCCCCTATACACCCCCCTTTAAGGAGTTTAGACTATAGCTCATTTAGGGTTGAGGGCGTAGCCTTCGGAAAGCACCGAACCGAGCACTCCAAACCTGAACACCAAATGTGAGCCTGGCTTAGGCCGCTGAGGCCCAGGTAGATATATGACAAAACAGTACTGATATCTATGAAAGTAATTCGAAGAGGCTGTGTAGGATATTTCCTGGCTTGAGAACATTTTGGCACATGGAAACTACTGACCCAAGATCTTCTTCAGGAAGTACCGCACGTTGAAGGAACCATAATCCTTGGGGAGGTCCTGAAAGAGAAGACCCCGCACTGCAACCCACAACCCCACCCCAACCGTAGATAAGGCCCTCTTAGCACCCTAAACCCCACCTGAACCCCCAAAGTTGGTAAAATGATAGCCCAAAATCATTAAAAATAGCCCAAACAAGGTCCATGATTCTACATACCTTTTTGGGGTTCAGGTAAACCCTAAACCGGCAAAAGCATGGCCTTACCCAATAAAGGAAGACTGCCGCCACTAGCACCTTGGGAACGTAGAGGGCTTAGCTTGGAAGCCTTTGTGGTTCAGGTTTAGGGTTTAGGGTTTAGGATTTAGGGTTTAGGAGGTTGGAAGCCTTTCCTGGGCCCCTAAAGTAGGTAAAATAATGGCCCAAAACCTCAAAATATAGCCCAAAAGGCGATTATTTTAAATACTTTTGGGGTTCAGGTTGTGGTTCAGGTTTTGGGTTAATCTCAAGTTTAGGGCTTTTAGAGTTTAGAGCTTAGGGTTTCGGGTGTAGAGTTCAGGATTTAAGGTTTAGATTCTAGGGTTTAGGGTTTGGGGTTAGAGGTTGAAGCTTAGGGATTAGGATTTGGGGTCTAGGGATCGAGGCTTTCCAAATGCCCCATAACCTCTGTCGGCTTCTAAGGCTTTAGGGTGTTGGGTTTGATGGCTCATATTAGGGATCCCAAATATGATTTAAGGTACCTTCCCTAATTAAGGAATGTTGGACTTTCTGGGTGCCCTAACCCTAAACCCTAAACCCTAAAACCTAAACGGTCCATCCGGCTGCTGGCAGAAAGTCTGGGCAACTTCTTTGTCGCAGCCTTGCTAGGAGGCACCCCACGATACAAGCGTGAGTGCTTCCCCTAAGGGTCCAAGTACCCAATAATTAGGTCCCTTTAAAAGGGATATATAGGGTCTAGGGTTTAAGGGTCCAAGTACCCAATAATTAGGTACATTGGGTTTTGGATAATACAGTACAGGTTTTGGGTAAGTATATGATTATTGGGTACTTGGACCCTTAGGGTTCATGGTCATGGAGCAAGGCTTTGCCCCTCGGAGACTTGTCAGATCACACAACGCTGTGAAAAACATGAGCCTGAAGCCATGCACCAGCTTCTGCCCTATAACTGCCCCTAGACCCTAGGGGTTCTGGGTTTAGGGTCCAAGTACCCAATAATCATACACTTGCCCAACAGCTGTACTACAAGGACTAACACCAAAATGCAAAGTACCTAATAATTGGGCGTTTCAAAGGTCCAAGCTAAGTCCCAAGGAGCCCAAAACTGGGTATAGGACCCTGAGTGTCCAAGTACCCAATAATTCGCCGAGGCATCCAGGGCCTAGTCCAGCCTGACCATCCCGCATGAAATTTCAGCCTCGCCCAAGGTTCGGGGCTTTGGGAGTACGCGGCAGGGCGCATTTTTCGTTTAAACGACGTTCATGACAATTTTGGCAGTTTTTCCAGAGAGTTTTGGAGGCCCCTGAGGCCCCTGGAGGCCCCTGGAGGCCCCTGGAGGGCCCTGGAGGCGCTGGAGCCTCCTGGAATGGCCTGGAGCGCCTGGAAACCCCCCACATGCATGGATGAAGCTGAGTAACCTCTACAGACCCTAACATATATTATGGCTTACAATATATACTATATATTATTGATGGGTTTCGCGTTTTGGGTACACTTAATTGGGATT
>CAJNIZ010025191.1:43616-80144 GCA_905231905.1 Symbiodinium pilosum
CTAGGATTTCAGGCTTAAGGTTTAGGGTTTCAGGTTTGGGCCTTATAAGAGGTTGGGGTTAGGGCGCAAGGTTTGGGGTGAGCACAGGCTTAAGAATGAACATGGCATGTAAAACATATCGTGCCTTGGGGAAGCTGATACATGCATTCTTTGCAGAATCGGGCCCCTTCAGGTAAATCCTGCCTCTAAAGACACACGCAACCTGTTTGGCTCAAAAACGTCTTCCTTGTGAAAAGATACATGATGGCAAGCGCTGCAGCCCCGCCGCTGCCTGCGAGAAAGTTCCCATTCTGCACCTGGAAAAACTGCACAGCAACTCCTCTCCGCAACCTTACTCATGTCTGACAAAGCCTAGAACCCAGCATTTCTTTTCGTTGGAACCCAAATCCCTACAACTGGATGAACGGATCTGCAGCCATATGCACATCCTTACAACTTACAAACTTCATCCTAACCACTAAGAAATGCTGTCCCAATCCCTGAGCCCTAAGCATGCGAGAGGACGTCTTAGAAGTCTCGCGGGCCTCATCTGGGGTTGTTGCGGGAGCTGGGGGCCAAGAGCCAGGAACGGACTGCGACGGATGGGTGCGCGCTGGAATGTAGAAGCCTGAATAGCTACGTACCAATTATATGGGCTGGATTTCTTGTACAAGTATAGCATAGGCCAGTACAGCGAACCTCAACTAGACCTCCACACGAAGCTGCAAATGGTTTTAGGCCCCTACATCAGGGTTTATAGGATTCAGGGTGAAGGATACCGAGGGAGAGCCCGCCTGTTTGCGCCCTGAATGCCTCCACCTTGCTTTTTTCTGCATATCAGTACATCTCGCGTTCCATGAACCCCCCGTATCCTTTCAGTATACAAAATCATACGAGAACCTTCTATTCGGTGAAGGGATGCTCCAAAATGCTAGGCATCAACCTTTGTCCCTAAATCTGAGTCATTGTTGGCTGTAATGGAATACAGGGCTTTAGGGATATTACCATAATAATAACATATATATGTATAATTAATGGCAAAAGACAATGGAAACCGATCACCATTTAGGGTTTAGGGTTTAGAGGTTAGGGATGTTGACTCAATAATGAAGAATCAGATGGAAGAATGACATCTGAAATAGAAACTGGGATTCTATGGTTTCTAGGGATTGATAGTTAATTTTCCCAAAATTTGGGAGCCCCAGTTCTCGGACTCCTTATAACTGGGGTCATAGTATATCGGGGTTAATTTTGGGGACCCCTCTTCCTGAAATCCCCATAATATGTGTTTGACAAAAGAGTGTAAAATACAAAGCCCAATACAGTGAATGTGGGACATCGTTTTGATCATGTCCCAGCAAGGATCCTGCAATCTGAATCATCCTAGACCCAGAGTCAGTCCCAAAGGGCAAGCAAGTGAGGCTTACATTAGGTGGACCCCCCACCCAGTAATAGTGACTATAATGGATAATAGGGATTATATTAGGGTCCTCTTATATTCCTACTATACTGCTATTACAGGGTGGGGGGTCCTCCTAAGGCCTACATTTGCTTCCTGATCTTCCAGCTCTTCACCCACTCGCATATGTTTGCCGGGGACGAAGAGGAGGAAGAGGAGGCCACATTTTTGCTTTAGGGATGCTATGTTTTCGAACGCTGATACTATGGGAGTTGAGATGCTAGAAGACCTAGGAAGATAAGCAGGGATCATAGGCGGATTGATAAGGTGGCCGAGCAGGATTCTTCTACATAGGGTTTATATATTTCAAGCAGATGACCTATGTTTCTATGGAGTGCCGGTGGACATTTTGTTCCCTCAAGTCAGGTTGCATCGGCCTGCCTCACGCCACATGGAGATAGAGCAAAGTGTCTCCAGAACTTGTATGTTCATGGGCCCTAAAGCCTAAACTTTAAACCCTGAACCTCAGCGCTGCGCAACTTCGCATCTCCAGGTGCAAGCGGTAAAATACACCGAAGCTTGCAGCCTAAACCTTGGATCCTGAATCCGGCCTATTCCAAACCATGCGGTTTAGGGTTTAGGGTGACCTTCCAGGCTAGCTTTCAAGCCTTGAAGCGTTCCAGCTTAGACCCAAACCCTTCGGCTTCAATTTGTTTGCCCAAGCATCTATCTAAAGTCCCCCAAATCTAACCCCTTCGTAGCCCCATGTCTACGCAGTCTCTGCAAACTGCAAGTGGCAGGCAAACATGTCAGCCTGCTCATCTGTACTTATTTTGCTGCTGGCAACAGCTTCCTGGCCTCAGTTTAAAGTTCAGCGTTCAAGTTTAGGCGGTTTAGGGCGTTTAGGGTTAAGGGCTTCGGGACTGCTAGTCACTTTTCATCATATGTACTGTAGTCTAAACTCCTTAAGGGGGGCTATTTGGGGGATTAGATAAAGGGAGCATCATAGGGGTCATTAAGGGGATGCGGGGGGCTTAGACTATAGTTCATATGGCTTCTCTGAACTTAGGTGGGGCAATCTTGGCTGTGACGTCGCTGCAGGGCCCATCAATTTCTCAGCGTTGCAAGCCGTCTTGAAAAGGAAGCACTGACTATCTCCACCGCTCCGCCCTCCCCCCACCACAGCACAGGAGGAGTAAATGCCTAGGTCAAGGGGTTTGGGGCGGGACCCTTAGGTTGGGCCCCACGGTTTTGGTAGACCCGTTACAGGATGCGTGCAATCACCTACATCTGTGTGGTATATAGCTCTCCGGTTACCGCTCAGCATTTGGCATGGCACTGAATCACTTCCTGTCATGATGTAGAGCTTTTGGATCTCCATGGGCTTACGGAGCACCCCAAATCCACCATCACAGATTATTCCCTTTTTTTACGGGGCAGTCACGAGCAGCACTCAATATGAGGCGCTGGGCATGAGTCATAATGGGGGGCGGAGATTACTGATCAGGCACCCGTACCGGTGTCAGTTTGGGGGAATGGCAGGTTTTATTCATGACGTCTGCGAGCAGCGGAAAAGGCATGCAACTTATGAGGCATGCGGCAGGTTTCTTAGACCCAAACTGAAACCTTCATTTGGAGTGGTTGTTTTTGGCATACCTTGCCCGCATTTGTCTAGGTAATTGTGATGGTACTGACCCCAAAAAGAGGTCTTCCGGAATCATGCGTGACATCCGCGTTGTTCCAAGGATGGCGTACGATTATGTGTTCGTGTCCGTGGGTCTACATGCCTGCCAAATAATACTGGGATCTTGAATACAGGAGCCCCAAGAAAGGACCACACTTTCGGCACATACCCCCATGCCTCGGGACTTGAGTTGCCAGTCAACACATGTTTCGGGTACACAAGAACTATCTGGATCAATGTTAGGGATGCTTTCTTCTTCTGGGGTATGGGATTCCTTATATGTATGTGAAAAGGATCCTTGATTCCTCTTAGGGTAATGTGGGAAAGTTATACGGTATGCAACGTTCTCCTCCTCTTCAGGCCCTCACTTGTATACAGTTGAGCTCTTGCACCCTTAGGCCCCCATAAAAATCTTTGCCGACCTCTCAGCCCTATCACAGGTAGCCCCAAACTGTGCACGTAGCTTTGAGCGCCCTCCATGGAACAGTGGTTCTACCGAGGTGGCCGTCGCATTTTGCTCCGAGCTGTTAGTGGATTCCATCGAGGGCGTGACAGAGGCCGCGGTGTGATAGGTGCTGTGGGATTATCACAAGACCACTGTTCTATTCACGGAGTCTTTTAAGGGGGTTTGCGGGAATACCAATGTCATGTTGTGGTTTATCTGAGGTACCCTATACTATGATTAGACAAGGAATCCAGGATCATGATATTGGTGATTTGTTCAGGCCCCTACCCTAGGCCATTCTCTGGACATCTAGCAAAGCTTCGGAGATCCTACGAGCTGGCATACTTTCTGGTGCTGACCTTCTGCACCGCCTGTCTGACAGGATTTACCCAGATCTACCCAGTGTGAGCATATGTAGCCATAATGGAGATCCGGTGTAGAGGTCTACATCTTTGAGTCCTGGAAGGAAATGTGGTGAGGCTGACGTAGAAGGCTAAAGTCTGCAATATTCTCCCCTTGCAACCATGAAAACTTCTAGTGCAATATACCCCCAAACCCTATTCTCCCGTCATAAACCTGAAATACTTCTACTACTATACCTCTTATCAGAATTGCTCAGACCTGTACCTTCTCCCCTAAACCTCAAAACACCAGCGCTCTCTCCTCCAGGACTATGGGCTTCCAGAGGCACACATTCGCTTTGTGGGGAAGTGAGGGCTGGCTCAGTGTAGGGGTCCTCTCACTAGTAGAGAATCGCAGGGAGAAGAAGCTAGAACATGAACCGTGGATCTGTTGTATTTCGTGGGTTAGGGATTCCTAGTATAAATACAAAAAAAGTCCTCAGACCCTAAACCCTTGGAGCTGCAACCCAAATTTGCCCACAAACCAGCGGATTATACTTAGGAATTTACGGGGACTACCAAGGCGGAGGCATTTGGGGGTCTGGGTCAGGACCCCGGGGTTGCAAAGCGATTGGCTTTCATGTCTGTTCAGGGGTTCATATGTGGGATGAACAGTGGCTATGGGGCCCAGCACTTGGATGGGCGGCAATTAGGCATCAGTATCTTTTGCGGGGATGCTGATGCCGACACCTCCTAACGCTGAGGCTTTAAAAAACTAGCCCAAACACTGAGTTCTAGGTTGGCCGAAGTGACGGCAGGATACGCTATGTTTTGATGTCTGTTCCAGACTTGTCGGGGCTCCTTGCCAACTTTAACCGCCAGACGTTGAGCTATGTGTAGCCAAGCCTTTGCGCGCATGGGGTTTTTGATGTTGAAGGCAATGTCAGCTTTGTCACCAAGGCAAGATTTGGCACCAGGACGAGATTGCTGGCGGCTGGTATGCCATAGTTTCTCCCTAAATCTGACCCAGTCGACAGCCGGGCTTCACGCTTGACCAAGAACTTCTGGATACCAAATGCAAGAATTCTTATTACAAGTTACACACCGGCCCAGCTCCGAGGCAGCTGGCGTTGGCACCGTGATCTATTGAGGGTCTGTGCCGAGTGCCCTCAAACACAAAGCCTCTCCGTTCAAGTAGAAGACTCACAGCACTACGCAAACCCAATATGGACCTTGTGGGCCAAGATTTAATTCCCCATGCTCCATCCTGTAATTGGGGCCTGTGTCCTCAGGCCTTCATAGGTGTGATCTTGCTGCCCATCGTCGGCAACGCCGCAGAGCATGCTACCGCCCGGGCCATGGGGGCAGGGACAAGAACAAGTCCGGCTATGACAGACCGTAAGCAACATTTTGGGGATGATCTTGGGGCTTCCAAAAATTGAGGGAGTACCATTCTGCGGGATCCAGTATGAGGATTATGATGTCTTGGGGACTGTATCGAGGCCCCCGCGTTTATGAAAAATGCCGTATCATCAAATTCTCAGGACACCGGCTGCATGATTTACGACAATATGCTGTGGAGACTAGATCAACATGGCTAAGACCTGTCAGCGCAGGTTTGAGCCATAGTCTAAGCTCCTGAAAGGGGATTATATAGGAGACTATTAGATTATATAGGAGACTATTATAGGAGTTATTAAAGGGGGATACTGGGTGTTTAGACCCTAAACCCTAGGGCTAATTAAGGGGGATACTAGGCGTTTAGACTATAGCTCATTTGCTGTTTGCAGGCCCACGCTCCGCTCATTTAGGGTTTCCGAGTCCCACAAGTCTGAGGGCGGTACTGCAACCGGAATTGGAGGTTGTACCTAACCCGTAAAGAGTCTAGTAATCCTTTTGCAGAAGTTCTTGGGGAACATAGGGTTCATGCACGGCAAGGGTTAGATTGGGGCTGCGCTAGCGGAAACTTCTAGGGTTACCGGTCTAAAACTTCATGGCACAACCCAAGAACCCAAGACCTGCGTGCCCCTCCTCTCATACCCGAACACCCGATTGGCCCAAACAAGGCTTGAATATGCACTAGATAACCCTTAACTAGCCATTATTTGGATGTGGGGCTGGTATAGGATCCAACAGCTTCTTGCACTTCTGCTTGGCTTCAAGCGATGCTGAGGCCGTCACAGTGGCCATCAAGGGCAAGATGG
This sequence comes from Symbiodinium pilosum, assembly GCA_905231905.1. Taxonomy (NCBI): domain Eukaryota; class Dinophyceae; order Suessiales; family Symbiodiniaceae; genus Symbiodinium; species Symbiodinium pilosum. Next base: position 49,669 of record CAJNIZ010025191.1, read on the forward strand.
ACTGTCAAGCATGTCAGCGTTGATGTAGGGGCTTTAATGATGATATTTTGGTCCTGACTTCCTCGTATTAGTTGGGTATGGGGTGCCATCACTAGACCTCAGTGGAAGTTGCTAATTATTGAGGCCCCTGGGTCCCAAACGCTTCGCTCCTGGGTTGCAGGTGCCGAAGTCAGGGCTTCGAACTGCCTAGTTAGGGGAACTCCCAAGTTATACACAGGGAAATATGCTACAGTCACTCACAACTGCTAGTATCGAGCACTAGTGCTTGGTACTGTACTTGCCTAGTGGATTGCTTTCGGACAGGGTTTCCTGACGTTGGAAGAACCGAAGCTCAGAGGCAGTTCTGGGGATGCTCCCCAGCCTTTCAGTAACGAGGAACCCAATCCGATGTGCGTTTTCGGCGCTTTTAGGGCCGACCTGCTACTTGATGGAAGGCGCTGTCCTGTGTCCTTGGCCCTAATTATAGTGGACAAGAATTATGCTCGCAAGGATAGGCTGCACCGTCAGCCCGCGTGCACTGGGAAGCAACAGCCACCCCATCATGACAGAAGCTTGAAAACACGAGGAAAGATTTGAGCCACCAATTTCCCTAAAAAGTAAGGAAAAGCACCTTGCTTGGACCGTCATCCTATATAGTACTAGAAAGTTGCTTGACGGTCCAAACCCATGGTTGTCCATTGTTGTTGCGCTTTCTCACTTTATAGTTGGAGATCTGGCCCGTTCTTGCTCAGGAAAAGCCGTCCTTTCCCCCTAAGAAGCTAGCAGCAAAGCTTCATTGCAAGCATTTCAGCTCATACATTCTACTCACATCTTGTGACATTGAGTCATCCAGCAACCTTAAACGCCTTCTGACTGCTTTGCGCAGAAATCGTTGCCCCTGGTAAAAACTCCCCCCTGCCCTCGCAGCCCCAATCTCAAGTTTTCAGGAGCATATGGTGGTACTACCTTGGGGATATTTGTTGTTAGGCGGGTGGGGTGTTTACATGCTTAGAGAATGGGGTTCTGCAAACGCAGTGAGCAACAGATGCCTTGTAACACAGGAAGAAGAACCACAGGAAGTGCCTGTTACCCCTGCAGCCAATGTGTGGCGCTCACTCGTAATCTTGGCTCAAGATGTTAGCACCGGGTTGAAACCCTAGACCCTAAACCCTACGGGGTTTCACAGGTTCCAGAGCTCCTTGTTTCAGTGCAGATTGTTTCCCTGAGCTTCAAACCCGCCAGCCGCACAGCATTTCCGCAACTGCACAAGCAACTCCGAACCCTATACCCGCAATTTCCCAAATCCATAGACCTTGCGTTTTTACTGCGCACTTGTAGCCACCCGTCTAACTTCTCTGCGGAAGTCAGCAGGGTTGCTTTCTTGTGGACATTCCGTACCCCTGCACCCCGTCTCTCAAGCCCTACTCACCACCCCACACTCACCACACGTTGACACACTCAACTTCACTTCTGCCATGGCTTCAAAGGCAGCCAAGCACCGAGGCGACAGCATCCAACTTCAGATTGGTTGGGGAATTTGGGATCTAGGACGGGCTCGAAGAATATTCTGGTAGTCTGAGGGTCCATTTGTGGCGCCATCCTTCCGGATGAGCACGATGATTAGACCCGAGGTCGCGACATCAGACAGTATGGCATGTCTTTTGGTATCCAGGAGGACCAGGGTAGATTCCATTGCCTAGTTGCTTTTGACTGCATCATGCGGCTTCACTTCTCCGACGCAAGGCCTCTTTTGAGCTGGCTATCTTTGCGTTACGGAGTATGCAGTGGATGAGCGCGGCAAAGCAAGTTGAGGTGCTCAGACCAACCCCGCGAATAGAAAACTCAACCTCCACCTAGCAAACCACAGCTGCAAGCCATGGATGTGGCAGGGGCCGTTAGTTTCTTGCAAAAAAAGAACGTGGTATTCCTCTAGGACATCCGCAGAAAAACAGCGATTTGTGTAGGGCCTGCTTCATATTTGTTTTGGGCCCTGATCCCTTAAATTACACAATGCCCTTGCACCTGACCATATGGTTCTAGGAACTGCTACTTTCAAATCTTGTGTGGACGTCCATGTCCTCAGCTCATTAGAGCTTCTTTGGCCCTTTGGTCCCTTAAAGCACTGAACTCAAGACTCCTTAAACCTCTAAACCTAAACCTGGAAACCTTACAACCCTAAACCCCAAAACCTTTAGCAGGGCCATCCTCCAGTTCCTTGGACAGGGCCGGCCGCTCCCAGGCACCTGCTTTTTCATTCATGGTGTAAGTTGTCGGGTTCGGTTTGGGGTTTTTGGTGTAGGGTTTAGGGTGCAGGGTTTAGGGTTCCGGTTGGGTGTAGGGCTCTAGGGTGTAGTGCTTCTCTGGGAGTTACACTGGGATATATGGGTATGGACTGGTGGGGCCAGGAGCTACAGCGGCAATACAGGGAAACATAGCCTTCCTTTATTGCTTCCCCAAACTGTTCAAGTTTGGTGGTCCTTTCCTTCGAGGTCCTGCCCTGAAACCATAAAACTGACACGGTGTAAATAAAGAGGCTGGAGGTATTCTGCAAAGACCTTCTTTAAGCGGAGCTGGCAGGGTCCGAGCAAACCCTGAAACCGAACTCCCAGTGACCAAGTTGCTGTTAACCCTAGACCATAGGAGGACCCCCCACCCTGTAATAGTGGTATACTAGGAAAATAAGAGGACCCTAAGATAATCCTTATTATCCCTTATAGTCACTATTACTGGGTTGGGGGGTCCACCTAAAATCTAATTTAGAAGAATGAACAGGAAACCCCAACCTAGTCTTCCCTCAGCAAGGCTCGCAAAACTGCATTACCCTAAGGGTCCATGTACCCAATAATAAGGCAGTTGGGTTTTGGGTAATACTTATTATAGTACAGGTTTTGGGCAAGTATATGATTATTAGGTACTTGGACCCTTAGGGTTACTGCCCAAGCAGCAAGTTGTCCAGCGCAAAGTAATCTTTGTATCGGCCAATTTCGCAAAATCCGCGAAACTGGCACCATTCCTGTCAAAGAGCCGGAGAGGTGATAGAGTGGCCAGGGGGTTTAGGGTTTTAGGGTTTAGGGTTTAGGGTTTAAGGTTTTTTGGGTGGTTCTAGAATGTTATCCTAAGGGTCCAAGGACCCAAATAATAGGGTCCCTTTAAAGGGTTTTTTGGTGGATATATAGGGAATAAATGGGGCCTACAATATATTATAAGGGTCCAAGGACCCAAACAATAGGGCGTTAGGGCCCAAATGCCAATAACTTTATAGTATTTGGGCCCTAAAACCCTATTATTTGGGTCCCTGGACCCTTAGGGTTACATTCCAAGTACATAGGGCCCCAACTGGTGACAGTCCAAATACATGTCAAGTACATAAACGTTGGGCCCAAACTGGTGAGACATTGCTGCTTTGGTTAGGTCTATCATAAACCCTAACCCTTAACCCACCAATACCCTAAACCCTAAACCCTAAACCCTAACCCTTAAACCAATCCAACGCAGCATGGTTTGCAGATCGCAGAACATGATTTGGAAGCGGCGGCAGCCAGCTAGCTTGAAGCCGCAATGTGGGTTGAATTTGGGTTTAGGGTTTGGGGTGTAGGGTTGGTTGAATTTGGGTTTACCCTAACCCTGAAGGTATGTAAAATAATGGCCCTAAACCCATAGTAATAGTCATACAGGCCATTATTTCACATACTTCTGGGGTCCAGGTAGGGTTTAGGGTTTAGAGTTGGGTGTGGCTTGGATACCTTTACCGGAGTTCTTGTATGGGGAGCTCCAACCCTGCCTGAACCCCCGCAGTATGCAAACAAATTGCCCAAGCTTTAAAACGATAGTTGTCTATGCAGGGCTCCTTTTGGGTTCCATGTTAGTTCGAGGGGGGCTTACAACTCCCACGCTCCAAAACTGCTGGTGGTCCGAACCGGACTTTGAGTAAGAAACAGCATATTGGGATCATCATTTGCGAAGGCCCTATAAACTCTAAACCCTAGATGATCTACGAATTGCTATAGGAATCCAATCCCCGATTCCACCAGAAAGTCCAATATCCCTTAATTAGGGAATGTACCTTGAATCATATTAGGAATCCCTGATATGACTCAAGGTATGTTCCCTAATTGAGGGATATTGGACCTTTTGGGCCTTACAGCAAACCAGTAAGTAAGCCGCTAAAACCTCAAAAGTCACGTAGGTCCCCCGCACTGGTTCTGTAACGACATCACGCTTAACACCTAAACCCTAAAACCTCCAGGGTGGTGCCCCCTTGTTACATACCTACACTGAAAATTCATATATGTGTAATTTGTAGGACTTGTAGCCATTCTTATTCCCGTTACAATTCATTTAAAAGCCCACTTATAACTAAAGGGCTTCACAGTGTAAGTCCATACAGATTCTAAGCCTTTGGTGGGTAACCTTCTGAGGCCTCGTCAAAGCTCCCGAATGCAAACCCTGCAAAATCTAGCTGTGTAACTAACCCTAGGGACCAGTTACCCATTTCGTGGGTTCTGGGTTCTAGATATCCCATAATTACATAGCCCAGTAATCTACTATTTAGGTAGCTGGACGCCCTAGGGCCCTACAGTACCTAACAGAACGTACAGGTACCAGAATTCCATTTGCAAAGACCCCCGGCTTTCATGTGCACATGGCTTTCTCGAGGTAACCGTCATCCCGCCCAAGCTCTTTTTTTTTGCAGGAAGAAAAATGGATTACTTTAGGTCACCCCTACGCATAAACCCCAAACCCTAAACCCTCAGCCCTAAACCCTAACCCCCTGAACCCTGAACCCTCAACCCCAAGCCCATAAACCCAAACCCCTAAACCTTGAACTCCAAACCCCAAACCTTCAACCTTAGACCCTAAACCCAAGAACTCACACAAAAAGCCCAAGACCTTGCCTGCCAGAGGTCTATCAGGCCTTTAGCCCCGATCCTTAGTTGAAAAGACTGTGGCTTGAGGGAGATGTTGGCGTGAAGGGTTCAGGGTTAAAGGGTTCAGCTATATAGGGTTTGGGATGACATGTGTAGGATTTAGGGTTTAGGGTTTGGGGTTTACGGAAAGTTTAGGGTTGACGGGATTAGGGTTGAAAAGCTTAGGGTTTGGGGTCAACTGGTTTAGGCTTAGAGGGTGTAAGTTTGGCTCACACTTTGCACGTAGAAGCCCGAAACCCTAAACCCCAAACCCTAAATACTAGGCTCATAGCAACCTCCGTCAGAACCCCACCATGAGGGATGACAAACCTTAGCCCTCAATGGAAATTCTCTCACATTCATCCGTCCATTGGAGGTGTGTGTGTGTGTGTGTGTGTGTGTGTGTGTGTGGGTTTGTGCGTAGCTTGTTGTTTTCAACTCCATGTATATAACTAGAAGACATCTACCCAATCGCACCTATGTAGTTCTCGGCAGGGCTTGCTATACATTCTCTCAGTCAAGGCCCTGAACCCTAAACCCCTAAACTAAACCCATAGGGTACTCTCCAACATGAACTTCACTAGCGCCCTTGGGTAGGACTCACTGGCACCTTCGGCTGAACCCTCTAGGCTCTAAACATCTCTAACCTCCCCAAATCATCAGCCACTACTTCCAAAGCCCTTCGCCCACATCTTTTCAGAAGCCCATCTACGTAGGACCATCGGAAACATTATGCACGAAAGCTCGAGACCTGTTCTGTTCCCTGAAGACACAACCACACGTTGGGGTCTTGCTCAAAATTAGGATCTCAGTAAGCTCCCCGAATCATAGAATTCAGCGGCGCAACGACCTTCAGGCGGATGAAGCTTGAGAGAGGGTACATGGACCCTTAGGGTTTAAGGGTTTAGGATTTAGGGAGGGTACCTAGACCCTTGACCCATAGACCTGAAATCCAACAACTTTAAAGGAGGCAGTGTCGAAGTGCTCCGTCCCTTGAGCAATATGGTAGACGGTAAAACTCAAGTCCTCGACAATAGCCCTTATGAATCCAAGAAGCCAGGTGATAGCTATCCAGGGTGGCAGCTTCTGACAAAGAATTCCGGCTGTTTAAGTTTAGGAATTTAGGAATTTGGTTGTTGGGCTTGATGCTGAAGAGGTTTATGTTCATGAGCTTTGGGTGGGGGAGTGGGCGGGGAGAAGGTTGGGAGTTCACAGGTTCGGGAGTTAGGGTTTGGCAGCTTTGCTGTGGGTTCCCTAAACCCTAAACCCTAAACCCTAAACCGTAGCACCGTGTGACCCAGCTACGGGCCCTACCCCTGAACCCTAGGGCTGGAAAGTTGGTGCCTAGGAGAGGCTTAACAACACTGTTACTCTTCCCAATAAAAACCGTGGCAGTGCGACAATCCCAGAAAGCCCAATATCCCTTCATTAGGGAATATGGGGTTTAGGTTTTAGGGTTTTAGGGATCACGGCCCCTATCCCTTTATTAGGGAATATACCCTCGATGATACTAGAATCCCTCATATAACGTACGGTATATTCCCTAATCAATGGATGTCGGGCTTTCGCAACCCTAAACCCTAAAGTTTATAAACCCTAAACCCTGAACCCTAAACCCTAAACCCTACACACCCATCTATGTAGGGCCCCTGGGGCAGGGGTCCATGCGAGCTAGGGGCCAAGGGCTTGGAGGTTTGGGATTCCCTAAGGGTCCATGTACCCAATAATTGGGTACTTGGGAGTTGGATAGTAGCAATTATACTACAGGTTTCGGGTAAGTATATGATTAATAGGTACTTGGACCCTTAGGGATTCAGATTTTGGACAAACAATGGGGTACGCCGAAGTTTTGTTTCTGCCTGGAAGGATTGCAGTAACAAAGGCGACGCAGGCGCAAAGCACTGAGCAAGATCCAGGAAGACCATTTTCCTAAACCCAAAACCCTAAACCTTAAACCTTGGGTACTGCAACCCCTCAATAACAGTTGGATACTAAGGTTATATATAGCCCTTAATAGGACCCCTAATATAGACTGTTACTGGGGGTTGGCAGTACCCAACTTAAACCCTAAAACTTGTGCTGCCGCAACCAGCTTACGTGGACCAGCTGCTTCGTGCTGAGCTCACCTTCCACCTCGTGCATGCCCCTTCCAGCGCTGACCAGCGTAGACGTCACCCGGGGTTTAGGGTATATAGGGCTTGGGGCTTAGGGTTTAGGGATCACCCGGGATATAGGGTAAAGGGCTTAGGGTTCAGGGTCCTGCAACAGGCACACCCACCAACAATAAGCACAAGGAATTCTGATAATCATGCTTGAATCGTCTATCTTCCTTTGGGGCCAGGGGATGACATCATTATGTGCAGCTGCAAATGCGGTACCCCGTATAGACCCACTCTTAATTGACAGCCCTAAACCTTACACGCTGAACCTCAAGCCAAAACCCCAAACCCTAAAACCTAAGCCCCCGGGGTCCAAGTACCTGATAATCCTATACTTGCCCCAAACCTGTATTACAAGTAGTATTACCCAAAACCCAAGACCTCATTTCCTACATACTACACCCCACATCTTCAACTGGCAAAATGCGTGAAAGCATCTTCCCAAGGTTCCCAAGGTCAAAGCGAAGGCAACAACAGGTGTTTCTTCAAACTGGTCATTTTATCTAGCAAAAAAAATTGCGCTCAGTAAGTTCAAGAATTGTTGTTTCTATGTGGAAAAAGTTCTTTTGGACACTTGAAAACCTGAAAACTACTCAGCTCATTTTATTCTGCATGATTACTTCCCTGGGGCACCAATATAGCCAAACAGCACATGGAGGATTTGAAATTTTGTTTGCAGGGATGGCGGCAAGGGCGTGTGCCCACAAAAGATAAGATTCAACAACTCTGACGGCAAGTGGAATGAGACATGCTCTGCATCACAAACAGCGCACTGATCAAACATTTTGGGGAACATCGCAATAAAATATGAACATGGCGGCATGATCACAATCATCATGAGTTTTCACTTGAAGCATGGATGGCAATACATGTCCGATGGAAACTTGGATGGCTGTTGTTCACAGCAAAATGGGTAAAGAAATATCCATCCAAAATTTTGATGAGAGAACGCTGCTTGCAAAACTGCTGCGCACTCAAAACTTGCTGGAAGATAACCTTTGGTGGCAAAATCCCACCATGCCTCCACCTGCATGTTTTCCCGAACCCCCCCCCCCAACATGACTGTTAGAATTTAGTGCACTTGCCATGGCTGAGCAAACCGCACACACACTTGCATCAACTTGCGTCAAAGCGAAAGCCAAAGCATTGCACATCTCATTCTTTTTCACGTTCATCGCCGAACATGTTCAGATGCTCACTCCCCTTGAGCAGGATTCAGCACATCCCTTGCGCTGAGTGGCCGTCAAACAGACTCAACTGTGCCGCTGCTGTGCCCACACTTAAGAGGCCTCTGAACTTGCGCAGGCCTTCATGCCTTCCAAGCACTTCTCGTATCTGGCAGTGTCTTTGCCGATAGCCTTCAGATATTCAATCAAACCCTCATAGCGATCTTCATCACCTTTGAGGCATACTGACTTCCTCATCCCATAAATGAGGACTGCACTGTGGCTTCTTTCAAAGACAACGTAACCAGCTGGAACGTAAAGAACATCCCACTGCTTCACATGGAAATAATACAAGGAGCACTCTTTAGACAACTCCGCAAGAGCAGATGCATCCATCCCGAACATGGAGTCGAAGGTATCCTCCGTCACTTGCTGGCCTTGCTTCTTGAGATGAGCTAGCAAGCTCTTGATCTCGATAGCGAACACGCTAACCTCGCCTGCTGCCAACACCTTGATCATGGCCAAACCTTGGGGAGTCGGCGCCACAAAGCTTGCCTGAGGAACATACCCAAACAACCATATTTCTTTCAACATTTGCTCATCCTGGTCGCTGAGCTTGGCAACCTTCTTGTCAAGCTGCAGGGCAGACATCAGCTTCCTGACCAGCAACTCTGTCTCCTCCTTTCCGGCCTTGCTGCGCATATTTGTCTGACCCTTGCCGGCTGCCTTGGTCGTTGACTGGGACTTGTACTGCCCACCATATGCGCTGAGGGCCATCTGCACCTTGGGCAGGTTTGCCCACTCTTGCTCAACCATGGAGGATTTGACAAGCGCAAGCCTGGAATGATCGAATGCGAGGTCGGCCTCCTTCATCTTGTCATCGGTGATGATGGGAGTCTGAAGCAATTTGGGCTTAAGTTGGGCATGGTCAATGGCGAACAATCCTGTCACCTCAACTGTCATCTTCTGCACGTTTTGAGCAGCCTTCTTCGCCATAGCCTTGGCTTTTGCCACTGCTTCCTTTTCTTTCCGCTCTTGCTCCTTCTTCTGAATGCGCAAACTCTCGCGTTCAATGTTTTCCAGGTGCCCAGTGACCTTTGATGCTGCTTTTGCAACACTTTCCCGCAACTGGTTGGCTGTGCCAAGGAACTTCTTGCTGGCTGTCTTGTGCTCATTCAATGCATCCACAGTTCCAAGCTGCAGAAGTTTGTGGCACCGTCCAGCCAAGTCAACCCAAGAGCGAAGACTAGATACATCCTGCACCGGAATGAAGGCAGCACCCTTCACTGCGCAAGCCTGTTGCAGAAGGCCGTTCACACGCTCAGTCAAGCCCAATGCCTTTGGATTCTTGACATCTGGCTCCTGCTTCGGCGGAACTGCAGCACTGCTGGTATCAACAGGTTGAGCACTGGCATCTCCCGCGGCAGCTTGTTCAAGGCCTGAGCTAACAATTGCAACACAAGGCAAATACAGAAATCATCTAGCGAATCTAGCTTGTGAGTATTGAATCGTATTGAACAGCAACAGAAGAAGAAACTACAAATGTACTTGTCAGTGCTGAGTGACTGGCTTTGTTGGCAGACTCCCATTTATCCAGTGCTTCTTCGGTCTCCAGCAGCCAAACTTCAGCACAGCTTTTGCGCATCACACATGTGTCGAGGAAAGTCTGACCTGCCTGGCTCAACCCTGTGTTGCTAGAGGCAACACGGATGGCATCAGCAGCTTTGTTTAAAGCTGCCTGCATCTGCTCTTTCACACGGGCAAGCTGGCTAGTCTCCTTTTCATGCAGAGTGGGCAAAGCGTTGGCCAGATCGATCTTCTTGGCCTTCTTCTTCTTGTCTGCATCTGCAGGATCCAGCTCAATGGTGGGTTCCCCGGCGTTTGACATCTGAAGCTGAGAGGCGGCTGCGCTCTTTTGCCCAGCATCCTTGCCACGCAAGAAGGAGTGGGTGTGCGAGGCAGCATTGGTTGCGGCGAACTGCTTCAAAGCATCAACATCGGCTGGCTTGAGATTCTTCATTGGCTTAGAGCTTTCAGCCACTGACTGCGAAACTCGCTTGGTGAAATCACGAATCTTTTGCCGCCTTTTCGGAAGCCATAAGGTATCATCACTATCCACCTCGCTCAATGTTCGGGTCACTCTGGTACTCCTGCCATTTGTCAAGAATGGCTTTTGCTTCCCAACCTGCCGCTGTCTTCTCATCAGAGAAGTCTTGGAACGTGTACTCCTCACAAAGCTCACGATGCTTCTGGGAAGTCTCTACAGAGTAGGTCTTCAGCCACTGGGTGAAGTCTATCAGCTTCTTTCGAAACCTTCCAGGAGGATTGTCAGCTTCAAATTCACGGACTGCCTTCGCCGCCTGGACTGGGTCTGCAAGGACCTTCTCCACCTCTGACTTCCTCCCTACCTTCTCTGCTTGATAAAGGATCGCATCTATGACTTTCTTGTGATCACCGCAGGATTTGTGCTTGCCGGACTTTTTGTTTGGGCAATCTGAAATGTAACACATTTTCTCTTCTTTGCTTTTGCTGCCTGCTTTGGCCTTGGATTTTCCTTTGATTGCAGAAGACTTTGCACTGCTGCCACCAAGGGAAACTCGGCCTTTCTTCTTGGCTGGCTCATCATCACAAGTGTCACTATCATTGGCATCAGCGGAGTCTGAAGCTTCAACCTCGTCAAAACCGAAATCGTCAGCCATCACAATTCAGATAGCTGATGCTCCCCACGGATAAAAAGAGCTGCTCAAACATAACACACTGCGAAATCCACTCCTGCATGATCTGTCTGCTGATGTTTTGCTCAAAATCCATTTGGAAAACACTTGCACAAACGCTTTGCTCTGCTGTCTCAAAACAACTCTGCGCTGCTGGGCTTGACCTGTCAAAGCAATGAACCATGCAATCAAGGTTGAGCACAGCTGGGTTCGTTTTCTTGCAACAAGATCAAACATAGCTTCTAGTCTTCTCGTAACAGAACAGTGTAGAAACAACATGACTGAACAGAAGAGCTCACATGTTTTTGGGCAGCTCAAGGACAAACTGGCAACCCAGGAAATGCATTTCAGACATGAAACTCTGCACCACCACATGATCCTGCTTCACACATTTTTCTGTGTCTGCTTCCAAGGCTTTCAAACTTCATGATGCGCAGCGAGGGCAGCAAAGCACATACACAGTGCATGTGGAAAGCGCAATGCGTCTGCTTATGAAGGGCTGGCGTTGCTGGCAAAATTGCTGGCTGTCAAAAACCAGACACACACACAGATGCATTGGATTTGGGCGACCTTGCTGAAAACCTCGGATTGGCATCAGACCTCAGCACCATGATCATCCTCTACGCGGTCAACAAACTCCCAGGACAGGGAACTGACGGAAGGAAACATTTCCAGCCGGTTGTCACTCTGAAAGCTATGCACTGCTCTTGTAGCATGACTGGGGTTGGCGAGAAGCTGTATCACCTCCGCTTTTTGGCCAGCCTTGCCTGCTTGCTTGAGCATGGCATCTAGCACTTTCTTGTGATCGGCACAGGCGGTGTAACTGCTGGCTGCTTTATTCGGGCAATCAGAAATGCAACACTTTTTCTCTGCCTGGCTCTTGCGGCCTGCTACTTTGGCCTTGCATTTTCCCTCTCCTGTTGCAGAGTAATCACTGCTGGCAGTGAGGGAGGTAGAGTGAGTCATGTGAGGATCATAGCCGTTGTCACGCACATCATGGTCTGGCGAAGCTAGAACTTCGTCTTCAAAAGCAGCCCTATCAGCCATCACGATGCACAGGATAGCTGGTGTTCCCCACTGAAAGAACTGCTCAAAAATAACACACTGCGAAATCCACTCCTGCATGATCTGTCTGCTGATGTTTTGCTCAAAATCCATTTGGAAAACACTTGCACAAACGCTTTGCTCTGCTGTCTCAAAACAACTCTGCGCTGCTGGGCTTGACCTGTCAAAGCAATGAACCATGCAATCAAGGTTGAGCACAGCTGGGTTCGTTTTCTTGCAACAAGATCAAACATAGCTTCTAGTCTTCTCGTAACAGAACAGTGTAGAAACAACATGACTGAACAGAAGAGCTCACATGTTTTTGGGCAGCTCAAGGACAAACTGGCAACCCAAGACATGCGTTTGTGACGTGTAACGTGACCCCACACTGCTGACTGCTGCCACCACCACATGAACTACAGATGCTCCACAAACTTTTCTTCTGGCTCCAAGAGTCGCCAAAACTCCAAGGCTCGTGAATTAGATCTGGCTATGTGGCAGGCTGGGCAAGCAAGCGCAACAAATCTGTGGGTGAAAGGCTGGCATTGCTGGCTGTCAAAACAACCACGCACAAAAACAAAGCCTGGCATTGGGCAAGGCTTTTCGACATCCTCAGCGCATGAGTTCTCACTCAAAATCGTCATCGCTCTCAGCTTGCTCAGGAAGCTCCCAAGACAATGAAGCTCGCAATGGGCAAGCTTGCCACACTGGCACAGTGTTGCTGAGCACATACCACATGAACGCAGATAGGACTGGTAGATTCACACCACGGCCGCTGAGGTTCTTCAACTGATGGATCTTCAAGCCCTGAAGTATGGGCTTCAACGGTGAAATCGGGTTGTCAGCTGAGCTTGCGCTGAAGAGGTGCAAACCCTGGGCACCAAAATGCTCCAACGCTGTCGCCAATTTCATGCCACCTTGTCTTGGTGCAGAAACGATGGTGCCATGAGTCAACATGCATGGCCAATGCACACCAGCCATCCTTCGCGCTTCAAGGTGATGATCTGTATCAAACACAAAATGCCCACTTGGGCTCTCAAGCTCATGTCGGTGCTGCAAGTATTTTGCAAGGCGCTGCTGCTGACCAGGACTCAAAAGGCTGGCAAGGCACTGCTCATCAGACAAAGTTCTGAACTTCTCTGCCGTGATGAAATTTTTCTGCTGGGCGGCCAGCTGCACATACTCTTCAAGCCGCTCTGACACTGACGCTGAGAAAAGCGAGTCACCTGACGAAGCGCAATCCCTGCCAAACTTGGCCCAGAAATCTTGCTCCCAGTTTTCTGATGGGCCAATCCATGCCAGGGTACTCTTGTTGATGCAAGCCGCGAAGACCCGAGATCTGGAGACTGGGTAGCCCAATGCAAGTGGGGAGCACTTGAAATGGAAGATCCAGCGCGTACTCTCCAAAGGCGCCAGCTTTACAGAGGCTGGATACCGAGCTGTACACTCTACAAAGGCGACGTCCTCGGCACACTGCTCGGCTCTAACTTTGCGTTCTGTGATCCAGACAGCGTGCGCTAGCTCTGAGCTGTGAGCAAAGCGCTGCTGGCTGCCCATTGTCGACCAGCCGTCGCAAGTAACCCCCCCGAAGGAGGCTGCCCATGGGCGATGAAGACCTGGTCTGGTCGCAGGCACATTCCCATCCTCGCCTCGGTTTCCATCCTCTGCAAGGTTCTCATGACCAGACCTGGGTTGGCCATCTGCTTCTTCAAGTGTGCCCCCTGCACACTTGCGCCTCTTCTTAACCAAGACCTTGCTGTTCCTGATCCACGCAGCTGTTGGGCAAACATGGCACTTGCCTCTGTGCACAAGACATGTCTGCTTCAAGTTGCAATCCAAAGCCCACGCACGATTGCGGAGCAGCCACTGCAGAATGTCACTGTAAGCATCTGAAGCTTCTTGCTGGGTGCAATTGTCTGAGGGCACCGCAGCTCGCAAGTACTCAGCTGCACTTGTGTGACAATGATCAACAATGTCTTCAAACAAGCGCATGCGGCTTTGGAAGTGACCCTTCGAAAGAGCCATCAGAACCTTCTGCGGGACTGCTCCGATGTCACAAACACGGCTGAAGATGAAGGGCTGCTGAGCAAAGTCCCAACCATTCCTAGTCTCAAGCGCTCGTAAGACACAACTTAACGCTTCAATCTCACTGCCATAACCAGAGTAATCAGAAGAGACAACAACCGTGGATAGCAGCATTGACTGCAGCCTGCTGCATGCAGCAGGCTCTGACAGCGCTTCGGCAACACGCTGAGGCCACTGGAACAAACTTTGCACTGACTCCACAAAAGGCTCAGACACAACACTAGCTGCATCAGTGGCAGAAGGACATAACCTGTCTGTCTCTCCTTCACATGCCATGGCCACGACTCTAACCTCAAGCACACATCTGTTGCCGCAGTCAGCACTGATTAATGATAAACCCTGACCTGGAAAATGTATAGGGCCTACACAAAAGCTGGAACATTGGGGCTGGACTAAGACTAAGGCACCAGGGTGGATTAGGGCTGGGAACTACCATTGTTTTGATGCGCCCTACCTTCTCAGCAAGAAGCTCTAAGGGCTGCAGAGACTGCTTCAAATATCAAAGCTTCAACAGTAATTGACTCATTTCCTACAGGACACAAATGCGCAGCAGTGTACAGGTGAGGAAAAAGATGTGCACACACACACAACACAGGTCCTGCCTTGACTTATAGATTTGGAAGTCTTAGCAACCTTGATAATGAAGATGAAGTCTCAAAACTCTAAGGTAATAGTAGTGGGGCCCCTCATACATTGTAAAGCACATGTTGCCTTATGTTGCTGTTCTTATTTTGACTGGCACTTGAACCAGTCTTGTTCTCTTGCTTTTGAAAATGAGCAAACAATACAAACGAAATACACACTTACGATGATACTCTGTGTCTCAAGAACAACCATGTCAGTCTTGACACACAAGAACACACACTGAAGCACATTATTGTTCTTCTTGGGCTTCAGACCCCTGCTTGCATCTCAACATGAGTTAGCTTGCCGGCTTTGGCGCCTGGGGCCCCCAGCTTTTCCTAGCTAAATGAACATCAACAGCTATTTGGCATACTTGGGGAGGGGACTGAGGGGACTAGGTACAAAGTAAAGGTAAAGGCTTTGTCCCTGAGCTGGGTCTGGTCTTGTAGCCTGTAGTACAAGCTGAAGGGAAAGGATTGGCCCCTGGGCCATGGTGAGCCTGGTGGAAGGCTGGGTCTGGTCCCTGTAGTACAATTAAAAGGAAAAGCCTTGGACTTTAGGTGTTTAAGCCAGGAAACGGTGGGAAACGCAGCAGCCAACCACCAAAAACACGAAAATCACGAAAATCACAAAAAACAAATTAAAAAAAAAACAAAAACCTTTTGATGACAAGCAAAATCTTATAAAAATGTCTGATTCATAGCAAATTGGCTGTCAACAAGCCATATGGGGTCTGGTCGGGTCAATCAGGGGGCCGAATTCCGGGGAACTCCGGGGAACTTCGGGGAACTCCGGGGAGCCCCTGGAAAGCGGGTTTTTTTAGCCTTTTGAGCCCCAAAACATCCCTGCAAACGCCGTTTTGCTGGAGACTCCAGCCAGGGAAAACCATGCATCCATCAGCCTCGTTTCCAAGTGTCTGGGAAGATTTGGGGGGCTGTCGTGTGGCGGCAATGCCTCCATGGCTTGAACACTACAAGCGCCTGCAAAAATGCCTTGGAACCCTTGGGCCCTTAGGATTTCAGGGACTTGGCTGGATCTCGATTTTTAAGGCTCAAATGGTTTCAAGCAGAAAAATTCTGAAAACAATGCATTTTTTTGATTTTTGTGGAGATTCTTGGTTCTCAAGCATTTTCGGAGAATTCTGTGCAATTTGGATTTCTCTTGGTCACTGGAAGCCTCCGCAATCCACTTTAATGAAAACCACAATGGCCAGCTCTGCAAGCAACCAAGAATGGAATAAGTAGAAAGCAATAATACACAACCGTACATTGCTTCAAAACATCAAGGGCTCTGTGGCTCTGTGTCCAGTGAGCCAAGGCCAGCTTTCAAGATGGAAAAAGTCAAGCCTCCTTCAGAGACCTCCCCAACTTGCAGCATAAGTGAGCATCAGAGCGGTCAACACAGTTAAGCAGCACTACTACAACTGCTTGAAACCTTGCTTAGGGGCTGAAGCTCTATCTTTTCGACATCTCCAAAGCAGGAATATTGTGATATTGCGTTAGGTCCCACACAACATGCTTTGGTGATCCGCTGTGTTTCAAATGTGTGACCCAACAACAAACATGAAACTGCAGTGGACATAGAGAAGGAGTTGAGGGGTACCAGGATGCGCGGAGTTGCAAGTGGACCCTGGCGGACATAAGAGGGAGACAAGGAACTGAGAAGGTAGAAGACATTGGGAGTTGATTTTGCTTTGGCTACAGAAGCTAACAACCTGGCTCTGACCTAGGGCTTTGCTGTTGACATGCAACATACAACATATCTCAGCTACTGCACTATGTTGCCCAAGATAACAAAATGTGTTCATCCAGGCAACAACAACTTGGAGCTTGTTGACTACTACTACTCCCTGGCATGGTGTTCCCTTAAGTTGTTTTCTGCCTAAAGGCTGCAGCACTTGAATCTTTGTGTTGGGCATCTGTAGTAATGCCACCCTGACCCGGCCAAAAGCTCAGCGAAAACCAAACAGTTTTCAGCTTCGTACTTCGTACCCCAGAGCAAGGTTTTGAAGGACATCAAGCGAAATGTTGGAAGTTTGGAGTTCCCTCACCACTGCCATCATTCCACACAATGTGTCACCAAACCCCTTAAAACTGCACAGCCCATCTCACCAACCCACTAGAGCTCGAAAACGACAACACAAAACCCACAATCATTGCTTCACCGGACATGTGCAGCTGACCCCTCAGCGCAGCTGGTCAAGAATGGTCAACACAGCAGCCTACACACATTTTAGGCCTACAGTTCTCTCTTTTATAGATTCTGGGCTCATGTCGCCATCCCCAAAGCAGGAATATTGTGTTAGGCCCCATTCAACATGCTTTGGTGATCCGCTGTGTCCAAAATGCGTGACCCAACAACAAACATGAAACTGCAGTGGACATAGAGAAGGAGTTGAGGGGTACCAGGATGCGCGGAGTTGCAAGTGGACCCTGGCGGACATAAGAGGGAGACAAGGAACTGAGAAGGTAGAAGACATTGGGAGTTGCACATGTTTTCCACCTCAGCCACCACGGTATTGCAGTGTGAACTGCTTGTGCCCTGATGCAACCCAAACCATCCCCCGAGGTGCTGGAAGGTTTGGGCTTATGAAGCCCCATTGAAGGGCTTCAATAAGTGCTGGCGGCACTCCGTACTCTGTCCCCTTTGTCCTCCTGTTCCTGGCACGCTGCGCTTGCGTAGTCCTGGGCAGACTCCCTTCAGCCATCATGGCCTCCATCCTCTCAGCTACAGTGTCTGGTGTGCCAGGCGCAGCTGCAGAATCAGTGGACTTGCCTACTACCCTTCTCGCTGGAGCAGACTTTGCAGGGTTTGCACTTGCAGAGTCAGCAGCACGTCGTGGTTGGCGGGCTTGGCCCATAGCGCCCAAGTCAGCCAGACTTGGAATGGTACCCCGCTTTTTGGCAAGAAGAACGCGGCCCCAGATCTTTTTGTGCTGCTCTTTGTCAGCAGCCTCCTGCCCCCAAACAATCCAGGCTCGCAACATTCTCTCTGTCATGTCTTTGCTGCCACTGACAGAATTCGACAAAGATTTATTGCAGTTTTCATGCTTGGCATTCAGACAAGTCATCTGGTAGCCAGTAATTTCGTCACTGTTCTTTGAAACACGTGGAGTCAGGCGCCAACTTGGCCCAGCAACGCTTCTAGACATGTTCTTCTTGTTGGGCTTGCGACGCTGAGAAGCCTTGGAGGCTGACTGGAAGAGCTGCTGGACGAGCTTGAACTACTATTGCTGCTGTCAGAGTCTGCGCCTTTCTCACTGGACGTGGGTTCTGATTGTGGCACACCCTGCTCATCAGGCAACACATGCTGCTCGCCGCCTACACTTGCATCAGGGGCTGCTGGGTCTGCAACATCATCATCAGCATCAGTAGCGGAGACATCATCGCAAACTTGGTCACTGTCATGGTCGGCAACAGCCTCAGAACCAACTCCTGCAACTGGAGCTGCTTCATCTGCATCTTCAATCGCAGGTATAACATCGGCATCACTTTGCAAACTTTGCAAGGCAACAGCTTTGGCCTTGGCTTTGGGCTTTCGGCGTGGACGCTTTGGTGGAGGCTGTGGCACATCCCAATCCTCCTCAGCGACGTCACAAGCTAAGGCCAAACACTTTCGCTTTGCTGGTGGTTTTTGCTTGAGCAACCCATGATCTACTAAGATCTTTTGCGCAGTGGGAGCATCAGCCAACGCAGGCACAGACTGGCCATGCTTGTCTGCATACAACAGGCTTACCAAGTAGTGCTTCGAAGGAGGCTTGCCAGCCTCTACATACCAAATCTTGTCTGACTGACCAACCTGATAGGACAATTTCCTAATTTCTTTTCTTTCGCTGCTGCTGCAAAAACGACACACGAAACCCTGGCTTTCCAAACTTTTGTAAAGCTCATACAAGTCCATGTCCACATACGGAATGTCTCGGACAGTCATGATTGCCCGCGGCTTCACCAAAGCCCTAGCGACAGTCAAGTGGTTCTTGGCATTTTCCGCAAAACCCCAATGACCCTGACTACCTGGAACAGGTATCACAAGACCTACATCACGCAAGAAATTGAAACAAACCAACTCAGCGCCCATGATCCCATCAAGCGGTAAACCTTCAGGTCTGGATCGTTGAAACTTCACAAGACATGCTGACATGTCGTTGGCGTGTGGCGGAATTTGCTTACCGACCAAGAGGCTGCTTGTGCACAGAAGCTCGAGTCCAGTCTCTGGCAAGATATCCCAAACGCAAATCTTCAGCAAACTCTCAAACGGAATGCTGCTTGGTGAAAACAAGAGCGGGACACTGGGCCCAGCTACAGGCTGGCCTGCATTAGCACTGGCGCAGGCAGACGTTCGCACGGATAAAGGTGAAGAGTCAACAACCTATGACCGGCTGGAGGCATCTAGGCGCACACTGCGGAGTAAAGACACTGCCACATCTGTTGATGCAAAAGCATCTTGCAACGGAACTTTGCTCTGTGCTGGGTTCAGGCTTACAATTTTGAAGGCAAAGGATTTTGGAAGGTTGGGGTCGGGGCTTTGGGGCTTCTTCAATTGCGCTATGGCATCTTGGAAAACCTCCTCTAGCCTGTTACTTGGCTTCTGGCTATCCCCTAGGTCCCCTAACACTAATCCACCAACCCCTGTGTCTGAGGATGCGCCAGGACCTGTGTGACCTGAGTGAGCCGGAACAACAACAGCAGCATCAACACTTGTGTCTGCGATTGCTGCGGGTGGCTCAGCTACAGAATCCGGCGGAGGCACATCTGGCAAATCAAGCAGCGCTGACAAAGTTGTGTCTGACACATACATGCTGAATGCATGATCCCGCCCATCGTTGTCCAAACATGTCGCATGAAGCTTCATCTTGAAGTGCTCTAGGGCTGCTTCATGAAGCAAAAGCGCCTGGTAACTTCCAGCCACTGCAGCTTCCCCTTCGCCATCTTTGATTGCTAGAGGTTGCTTGCGTGAACGACCTCCACCTGGCAATGGCCTGACTGCAACTGGCGCATTCAACCCCTGCGTGGTGAGAGGGTCAGACCTATACACAATTTTGCCGTAGATTGGATCCCAAGTGTGGGCAACATCAACACAACCTGGATGCCTTGCCAAGCCAAGCTCATGCACAACTAGCTTTGGATTTCGGAGGGTTTCCAGCGTTGCACTCAATCTTTTGAAAAATGCTGGATCTGCAATGTTGGCCTTGAGCTGGGGAAGTCTCCTGTTCAAGCTCACATATGCAACTGTGTGGCGAGGGGCTTTGCGTATGAAATGATGAATCTGCGCATGCTCACCTTCAACAGTACGTTCAACAGAGAATGCAAATCGCAACTTGCAAACAAGCCTCGTCATGTGTGGCAGTTCTGACAAGCATTCACCATGAAGGAAGGCATGGGCTTCTGCAAGTACATGTGAACTTTTAAGCTCTGCCATGAGCCTTTCATTGTTCTCTGAAGCAAGGCATGATCTGAGAGCCGCACGCGCCTTCTGTGAGTCCAAATGCCCCACTCCGAAAATGAGCAGCGGAGGAACAGTGAAAGCACTGACTTTCAAAGCAATGTTGAAAAGCAGGGACGCCCTGCCTTTCTCGAATTCATTCAGCAACAACGCTTGCTGCTCAGGGTTCAAGTTGGGTGACATGTCCAACACGAGTTCTGCTGCGGATGTGTCCAAGTGCGCTCGCAACTCTTGCAAGAAATCTCCACACGCCATGTCGGGACAACGTCTTCCTCTCAAAGGACACCCTTCACAAACCTTGCCCCAACATTTGTCACGCTGGTCACGTGGACAGTCTGGACTCACAAAGCCATGACAGGAACAGGCCTCACTCCACGCAAACATATGCCGAACTGCCTTATGAAGTCTGTCAAGCACTTTAAGGCAGGCCCACCAAAATTCTGATGACACGGCTTCATCAACTGCTTTTGCCTTGACAGCTTGGTCACTCCCCTCACTTGCAGAAGGTCCCAGAAACAAGGCCAAACTCCAACCCCAGCGCAAGGGACGCTCAAGTTGCAACAACTGATGTGTGGCAAAAACTATTGTTCCCCACCTTGCAGCATGAACCTTACCTTGAAAAGATTCAATCAAAGGCCGGAGTTGCATGCCCATGAAAAACAACGCTGGCAAAGTCGTTCTCGCGTGTGGCGCCTGTGTAGCAAGTCTGCAACAGTGGCCAAGGAATCAACGGCAGCATTCAACTCAGGCAAGCCTGTCAACATGCGTTTGGCTGCATTGTGCAAAACATGCAGAGCACCGGGAATGGCCAAAGCATTTTGAAACTGCAACAGCGGCTCAGGCGTGGGCCAATTCCCTTCTGCCATGTCCATGTCTTCTGAAAACCATGGGAACAACTCACTAAGCTTGGCACCTTCAACCCTGACAATATTGAACTCTGTACCCAGGTCAGAAGTACAAGAAACGATTTCGGAAGTCAGGCGCGTTAAACAGTCTGAGGATCCTGTTTCCAAAAACAATGCATGAGCAGTGGCTGAAAACTTGTCCGGAAGGCTGGTCCTCCCAGAGCCCAACACCACAGGAGGTGGGCGTTCTAACACAAGAAGCTGTTCAAGGGTGCCCTGCAATTCTTGCTGCTCAGCGCTGAAGACTTCATCATCTTCATAACTTTCTCTTTCTAGACTTTTGTTTTTCATTACATCCATAAGGCTAAGGGCATGCTGCAAATCGTCTAAATACGCTTGACCCAGAACAACCAACTCGTAGTCTCTTCCGCCTTGGGGGGATGAGTCAACCATCATCCATCGCACAGAAGAACGACCCTGCATCCAATCTTCCTGGCGGCGCAGACGGGTTTGCATCATGCACGCAGCATCTAGCAAGAGGCGCCACCTAGAAATTTGACTTTGGCTGGGATTCACGTGTTCTTCAACCATGTCAAGAAACATGCAGAGCAGGGATTTGAGCAAGATCAATCCCAACGCTTGCTTCACAGAGTCTTTCAAAGATGTGTCTGACTTCAACAGGTCGCATTGCAGCAAAACTTGTATTACAAAGGCGGCACGATAAGGGGCTGATTTGGCTATTGCTTTCTCAGGCCCATCTGCTACAACATAACCTGGATTAACATTCCTAATGCTAGATTGGACAGTAGCGGGGTCTAACTCATCAACTAACTTTTGCAGCTTGCATAAGTCCTTGTACACACAAGTGGCCGACAAGTTTTCATGAGCTCCTGGGCCTCCCTCTTCCCCAATTTCCTGAGCTGCTGCCCCTGCTTCTGCCTCCAATGCCTCTGAAGCAAACCTTCGCAAGTGATTCGTGACTGACCTGAGAAGAGTGAGGCTTACGTGTCCATACTCTGCTTCATCGACATCATCCTGTCTGCGCAAATTGAATCGCGGACCTGGCAAGCTTGCTTCTGAAGTCCCCAAGCGACCCCAGGCACAATACCAAGTGTACTTTGTCGTGGGCACTAATTTATTAAAATCTGGCAAAAAGAACCGCTGACAATGGCTGGACAAGATGGAGGTGGCAACTTTCTGCGGCAACCGAAGCAAAACCTGTGGCGCGTTATGCTGACACATCGCTTGCAAGGCAGGGTTTTGACGCAACAACCGATCTGCCTGACCTTCCTCAAGTTCCGTCATGAGCCCGTGAGGTCGAACATCGCTGAATTGTTGCACTGGGACTGGTTCAGGCAGAGAAAGAAAACCTTCAACCCTGCACAATAAAAGATGCCCTTCCACATCTTCCACAGGACATTGCCTTCGCCAAAAATTGTATTGCTCCGGCTCATTGTCAGAAAGCAACAACAAGTGATCGTGACGTGCTTCAAAGGAAAACTTCAGCATGCCTACAACTGAACCTGCGACTGCATTGTCTGCGGCATCACTGCTTACAGTGACTCTGTGGCCTTTCACATGGACAACATTTGGCAAGGCACCAAACCACGAAAGCATCATGGTTGCAAAAGGCAACCAGGCATGTCTCAAGAAGGTGCACAGCATGTGGCTTCACGGCTTGACACGACACTACATCGCATCGAATCTAACCTAACTTAACTGCTCATGTTTCCTGATTTTTTTCTGCGCAACACAAGCTGCAAAACCTGTTCTACAATATTGTTGAATGCAGGTAGTTGTCAAGGTTTGGGATGCTCCTGAGACTTATTCCTGAGTGGCCTGACAAAGATCCAGTCATAATCGTAGATAGAATCTGTGTAGAGGTTGTGACTACTCAAACTCAAATTGGAAAGGGTTCTTGTTCATGTGGGGTCTGTGCTTGAAGCTTCCATCAGCACATCAACTTTCAATCTCAAGCACACAGGACTGGACAACATGATTCAAAGAATGCTGGCTGCAAGGCAAGAAGAAATGTCACCGTCGCCAATGTGGCAAGCGTCAGGAATAGAATCATTTGCGATCGATTGTGCCTGGGCCTGACCCAACCCACCCGCACGAACTGAACATGTTGCTGCTGCCACTATTCAGAAAACAAAAACGTGGCTGTTTGTCACCATTGAATGATAGCGTAATGGCTGTTCAAAAAACTTGCGTGGCCTTGCCCAACACTTCCCTTAGGGCGGCTCAAATGGAACATGATAAGGACATGTGTGCTGCAAAACCCTCACAACCGAAAAAATTATCATCATTTGCACTCCAACTTCAAATTCAAGCGTCAAGTGTGGGTGGCAGGGAAAAATCTCAGGGCCACATGCTTGCATGTGTTTAGGATTTAAGGCTTGGATAGGTTTAGGCGGTTTAGGGAGGGTTTAAGGTTTCAGGCTCTGCACTACACTAATGCGGATGCAATGAATGCGATGCGGCTGCTGCCCAGCCAATGCGCACTAACACAATCAGAAATTGCACATTCTTTGACCAAAATAGCATTATGGGTTTAGGGAATTGTTTTTGTTTTTTTAATGTTTTTTTGCTTCCTTTTTTTCCCCAGAGCTCAAACATGTCATGCCCCTACATTTCCTATGACACGCACTCCCAACACGGGGGCTTGTGGCTTTCATGCGTATTACCATCTTCAACCCTGAGCGATCCCCCCAAAGAGCGATGGTTTAGGGCTTACGGGAAAGGGGAAAATGGAACCCCATCCGCCTTATTGTAGCCCACGCCTACGCACCCTAAACCCCAACCACAAAGAAAAGATGACCTTTGATTGGTATTTGAGGTTCATGGGGTCTCAGTATCATGGTTTCATTTATGGCTTGGTGCTATCTAGGAGTACGTATACGTGCAGAACAGTCTACTTGCTTTATCTCAAGGGTCCAGGTACCTGTCATCATATACTTCACCAACCGCCACCGCCGCTGCTGCTACTGCTATATCCTCCAATGCACAAATCGTCAAGACTTGGACCCTCTAAAAAACAGACCCCAACACGCCTAAAGCCTAAACCAATGGGCGAAACAAAGCCAATGGGCGAAACAAATTGACAACGAGCGGAACGCGCTGAGCTCCATCCCAGATTCAACCGCGAAATGCACCGAAGCCGTCAGCCCCTCAACCCAATAACTTACTGGTGGTTAGTAGGGAATATGGGAAGATATAAATCATATAGGGATTATCTAGGGATTATACTCTCTTATTCCCTACTGACAACCAGTAAGATAAACACTTCTACGAGTAGAACCGGACTTGGGGTTTCTAGTACAAGATCATCATACAAGTGCAACGAAACAATAAGAATAAACCCTAGACCCGAAAGGGTTGTTCTTCAGGCCTACAAAAGCAACACGGCCCGTCAAACCTGCAGCACATCACATCCCAAAGAACTACCCAAGCCCCGACCGTTCAGGGTTTGGGGTTTAGGAACCCAAGCTCCGACCCCTCTTGCCCCCTAAGCCTTGAACCCTAAACCTACCCCACCCCACCCCCAACAGCAACGCCGCGGCAACCTCATGATCATCGAGCTCGACAGAAAACATGTCCAGGCCTTGTTTAAAGCTGTAGGGTTTATAGGGGCTTAGGGGTTCTGCCTGTGCCCAGCACGCCGGGGTTACAACGGGGCCCGGAACAATTAGTGTGAGGTCTCTCAGGCCAAGACATGCTGCATTCAAACAAGGACCTAGATTATGGTTGGGAACTCTCGCCCCTGCTCACTGACAGTCGTGCGGTATTCACAATCGCAACTAACCTAAAGCTTTGGACCCCATCCTGAGATCATAAACCTTAGCCCCCAAACCCTAAACCCTTGACAGCTCATTATACTCCTAGGAGCCTTAAGTATGACAACCATGGTCCATGTATTCCTACTGTGTACGAACAGTGGCACAGTGGCGATGAGAACCAGGCTTTGGAATTTCCGTGATAGCCTGCTTCTCAACGGGTTCTGAGTATGTAGTTGGCATTTGCAAGGCTTTCGCACTAGGGGTTAGTCTCATGTGGAGTTAGTATCCAGACAGTCCAATATCCCTTGATCATGATATATATATATATATATTGAAACATAATAGAAATCCTAGCATCATCTCGGGTATATTCCCTAATCAATCGATATTGGTTTTGTAATGAATCGGTATGGGAGTTTCAGGGAAATCCCTATCTACATACTTTGGTATCCCTTAATTAGGGTATATAGCTTGAATCATATAAGAGATTCGAATATCGTTTCGGGTATATTCCTTAGTGAATCGATATTGGAGTTTCACCCTAAACCCTAAACCCACTCCCTATCTACATACTTTGGGAGCCTCTGTGCTTCACAGGTAGAACAACTCTGCACAGACCCTCCCCTGCCATGCCTATCTTCGCGAAACCTTGTATCAGCCACCCAACTACATCGGAACTCTAAACCCTGAACATGATCCCTGAACCCTAACCCATACACCCCAAACCCCCAAGACTAGAAACTTTAAATCCAGCACACGAACTAAAAAAAAACAATTACATCCCAAAATCCCATACATCTGAGAAGCCCTAGGCCCCAGCATGGCCATATAACTCTTTTTTCAGGGGATCTCGCCTAAATAACACGAAACACCGAGGACCCCGCCGAAAATCTGACTGTTGCCCCCCGCAGTGTGAACCTTCAATTGCGACACATGGCATCAACACTTCTCTCTGGTTAGCAGGGAATGGAGAAATAAAAAAAAATGGAAGATCACGCGGAAACTGGAAAGATGTAGGTGTGTATGGAGATTAGGGTTTTCTGGTGCTTGTTAGTAGGGAGTGAATGTGAAGGAATGCAAAGGAAAATGGAAAGTACTGTATTATTCATTATTCGGGAGTATACAGGCTACAGGGACTATACGAAGGATCCCAACCAAAGGCTTAGGGTTTGAGGTTTGACCTCAAGAGAGGCTACAAGGAAATGTATAGTTATATGGATATAGTATGTGATAATGCTCGTATAAACAATGGACATGCGGTCCCATGGGCAAGATATGCAAGGACTCTACCAAACTACGAAACGGAACCTGATGAGCACCTTTCATGGCCCCCTGGTCAACCTAAGATTGACAGTAGCTCACATAATCCTTATAAAAGCGCTGCATATAATCCCCGCCCTAAACCCTAAACCGCTATCCCATGTTGTTTTTCCACGTGATTCTCCATTACAGGGTCCCAATATTGATAGTGGCTCATGTCAGTCTTTAGGCTTCTGGCTGAAGGTTTCAGGGTTTAGGGCTAAGGGTTTAAGAGTTTAGTAGGGGTTAGAGTTTGGGGCTTAGGGTACTACCGCAAGGTAGACTCTAAGCCCCAAAGCCTATGAGGTAGCTCCTTGGCTAATCTAATCCTTAACCTTGAACCCTAGGCCCAAATCTCCAAAGCCTATAAGCTACTCCTTTAGTGATGGTAAGGTTTAGGATTGCCAGTTGCTGGCTTCGAGCACTGGCAGTTCCTTGCTTAGTGTCTGGGGCGGAGGGTTAAACCCAAATGAGAACCCTGAACCACCGAACCCCATCCATATGGATTGCCCAATAGGGACCGCCAGAATCCCCGTCGAATCCCTATATACCAATGTAGTAAACTATTGATAGGCAAGAGGGTATGCAGACCCTAAACCCACCCAAAACCTTAAAGCCTGTTGCGTTTTGGTGACTGGCAAAGGAGCAAGGGTAGCCGGCAAGCTACTGTTGATGGACTGCACTTTTTCATATGGGTAAACTAAAAACTTCAACCATACTACTTGATAATACCATAGTTTCCAAAAAAGTAAGGTACGTAGGATCATGCAGGATCTGTTGTATCTAGCGGTGTGTGTGTGTGGGAGCCCTCAGGTCATCTGTGTAATGTAATTTAGGCACTAAGGGGAAAAGTAAAGCTTTTCACCCTCCTTCGGCCAACCTATAAATAACGTGACACATCACAATGGAACAATATAAACAACCCTTTAAACGCCATAAATTCCTACATGGGTTCCGAAGCCATTGTTTTTGGTAACCCGTTAGAAACCTAAATAACCCATCAGGAACTTGCCAGGAACCCAGAAACATTGTATCACTTGTAACATGTTAGGTAATGTAGGTAATATCTAGACCCCGTATCGTCATATCGTCACTTATATTACAGACCCTGACAAATCTAATTATCACCAAAGCCCGCCGTTTTCCAAAATAGCCCGGTTATGTCCCAGAACCTGGATCTATTTAATTTACGTTATGGAAGCCCCATAGTAGAGCTAGAGCATTTATGTCAAGATCGCTCCATGCCTACCATATTAATTCGTTCGTATCAGTTTAAAGCAAGGAGCAAGTTTACTCTGCGCCAAACTTTCAGCGGTGCTAGCACATTGACAACGTGCTGCACGTGAGCAAACGCCTCCATCAAACTGGATCGCGGCTGCTCCACCAATGTATAGGCCATCCGAACGAAGCATAGGAGCAGCAAGAGTGCCAAGCGGCTGGTTACCCTTGGTTGCATAGGGTTACCCCGCGTCCAGGCCGGCAGCGAGGACAAAAGCAGGCGAAGGACAGCAGTCGGAAGCCCGTGTTTATGCACCTCTCAGGCTCACATGTTGCGTAGCGTTTTAGAGGACAATATTTTTCAGGTAGGTACTGCACACAGGATCCTGCTGGCAAATATTTTACAGAGAAGAAACCCCCTTGACAACAGCTCGCATGAGATGCTGCTAGCCTGATAATTGCTATCAGCCTCAAAGCGTATTCTGTCCTCGCTTGCGCGTATTACTCCGTGGCTCAAAGTACCCAAATGCGAAGGCGTCAGGAGTTCCACACCTTGACACTAAATGTAGCACTATGGTATCTAGACTACGCAAGTCTCGGCGTTTGAGTGCTCAGACCCGCCATGCCAGAACCAGGCGAATTTCTTCTTGATCCTTTTCACTAGTCAGACACCCTCTTGCAGCTATCATTACGGGGTGGTGCCGCCTAGATACTTCACTATCCTTATACATCCCACCACAATGCTTTTTAGGACTCAGAACTATACTCATACCCATTATAAGCTCCCTTTAACCCAAGTTATAACTTAGGGGCCCCACATTGTATAGGGACATGAACATTCTGAGGGAGGCCTAGCGTTGTATTGGTGCAGGCCCTGGGTAGTCTCACGCTATGTCTCCACCCTGAACCCTAAACCCTAAACCCTAAAGTCATCCTTAAGCTTGATTCACGTAAGGGACGAAAATTACTTGCCGAAGGGTCTCCGACACAACCAATTAGGGTTTAGGGTTCAGGGATTAAGGTTTCGGGCTTGGATTAGGGATTAGGGATTAGGGTTTAGGATTCAGGGTTATTTAGGGTTTACCTGGACCCCAAAGGTATGTAACGTCATTGTCTTTATGGCTCTTGTTCTGCGTTTAGGGCTATTCTGTTACATGCTTTTGGGTTCAGGTAGGGGCTACGTGCCTGAATGGCATGTAGCTGGGTGTCAAAGAACCCACATAGAGATGGCTTTGGGCCCAAGTTACATCCTGTCTAAATCGAAGCTCCAAAACCATAAACGCTGAGTCCTAAACCCTCAAAAGCTACCAGCCTTGAACCTTACCCTCCCGGAAACTAACATGGAAATCCAAAAATAGCCCTATGAAGGCTACAGGCCCTTTTAAAAGGGGGCCATAGGAGTTTCCATGTTAGTTTGGAGGAGTGTAAACCACCCTAAACCCTAAAACCCTAAAACCCTAAAACCCTAAACCCCTAAACCCTAAACCCTAAACCCTAAAACCCGCAGCAAAGGAGAAAACATCTGAGCCATCCACGCTGTGCAGCCGTCGAGCCGGCAATGGGCCACCAATGCCCTTGCCGGAGCGGGTCACTGTCCTCGGCTCTACCACGGTTTAGGGTTTAGGGTTTAGGGTTTAGGGTTTCTTATAATCCACTTTACTATATTAGAGTATACTATACTGTACTATACTCGCCTTTTAAAGAATGCTATAATATACCATACTAGAATATGCTATACGTCAAAATATGCTATAATCTACAATAATCTACTATAATCTACTATAATATACTATAATATACTATAATATACTAAAATATGGCCCCTAATATACCATAATATGCCTATCAGAGGGCCCAAGATGAAACCCTAAGGCTCCAACACCCAAGAATTAGGTACTTGGGCTTTGTTGGGTATATAGTGATTGTACTAGGTTTTGGGCAAGTGTATGATTATTGGGTACTTGGACCCTTAGGGAAAGTTAGGGTTTAGGGTTTAGGGTGATCATTGGGGCTTGGGCTTTAGTAGTTTAAGGTTTGAAGTCTGGGGAATAAGAAAGACACGGACGGTACCCAAGCCTTAGTTGCAGGGTCAGTGGGCCTGCCTGTGTTCATAGTGAGGAGTACTGCGGCTACTATATGGCTGATAGAGGTTGCAAGTATATGCTTACTATGTCCCCGCAAACCCCTCCAAGTACCTGTTTTGGCAGCTATTTACAAGCATGCAATCATGTTTGTGACTGCAAACTCAGGGTCGTTAACACACAACACGTGCTACCACGCCGCATAAAAGCAACACGACACCGCTAGACCACCCGCCAGTCTCTTTTTCAGAGAACAGTACCCTAAGGGTCCAAGGACTCAAATAAAAGGGTTTTAGGTACCAAATACTATAATATGAATGATATTTGGGCCCTAAAACCCAATTATCTGGGTCCTTGGACCCTGAGGGGTAGTCTTTGTAGGACCCGTTGTGAGCTTCCACCCTTCTATGGGGGGAGTGTAGGATTTAGGGGTGGAAGCTTAGGGTTCACAGGTCTAAGGTGTCGCATATCCTCACGCTAACCAGTGCCCGTACTACAGGGGCCTAAATCATTACCAATATCATTTTGAGGTCCATTGGAGGTACCATATGCTATAAGTATACAAGGAGAATATGGAATCATAAGATAGATAATTAAACCCTAAACCATATTATTGGTAATTATTTAGGCCCCTATATCATGCCAGCAGTTGGGGGCTACCATGCCCTCGCTGTGCAGTATACATGGGCCTGCGCTATCAGCAATGGGAGGGACTGCACGCCGAGGGCGTGCCCTAAACCCTTAACCCTAGAAGTAATCACCCAATTCCCATGAACTTGCTCATTCTGAATGAGAAGTCATGCTTTTTGTCATAACCGATCCTATGTATTTGTAATATTATATGCCCCAAATCAAGCCCCTGCAGTACCACCTAAACTCACAAAGACCTCTGGGGTCGTGGCGTCGCACTAGGGTCTTGGCCCTCGAAGAGCAAGAACTGACAGAGGTCAACATTGCGGTGGAATACAAGAGGATAGTCGGGGCTACGGCTTAGGATTTGGAAAGGCTACCCTTGGCGACGCGATCTTTAGATACGTATACATACATACGGGGTATGTTGAGAAACTACCATGCGCTATGGCAAAGCTTTCTGCAAAGAGCGCTTCTATTCTAGGATGGCCATAGCGATGCTCG
>CAJNIZ010025202.1:484-48271 GCA_905231905.1 Symbiodinium pilosum
TCAGAGGGGGCCCGCAAACAGGATTTGCTTACAAGGCTTTATTAGGAATTTCACGGCCAAACATTGCTTGCTAAGCTACCCCTTACGGGTGCTGCTGCATGGATTAATAGAAATCCCCTCAGAATAATAGAAAATTTCCTGACCATTTTAATCAGATTTACATACATTTTTAATTAGATGTATATTCATTTCAATGGTAGTCCAATCAGATTTGAGGCTGCAATGCTTATGGCGTTCAAAAATCTAAAAAGCAGAGAGGGTCCCGCAAGCAGGACTTGCTCAGAAAACTTTATGAGGAATTTCAAGGCCAAACATTGCTTCCTGAGCTACCCCTTACGGGTGCTGCTGCATGGATTAATAGAAAATCCCCCCAGAATAATAGAAAAATTCTTGACCATTTTACTCAGATTTCAATGGATTTTAATCAAATTTATAACGATTCTAATTGGAGTCCAATCAGATTTCAATGGATTTTAATTAGATGTATATTGATTTTAAATCGGAGCCGAATCAGATTTCAGTGGATTTTCATTAGATTTATATTGATTTTAGCGGGAGGCCAATCAGATTTCAATGGATTTAGATTAAATATTGATTTTACTCGGAGCTCATGAAGATTTCAATGGATTTTGATTAGATTTATCTTGATTTTAATTGAAGTCCAATCAAATTTCAATTGATTGTAATTAGGTCTATATTGATTTTATTTGATTTCAATAAGATCCAAATGGATTTTCATTGAATCTATATTGATATTCCTGGGACCCCAATCAAGGATTCCGTGGACGTTGTTTACAATTTAAATCTCCTTCTGGCATCTGAAGCCCCTGAAATAGTGAGGCCTCTCTATTAATAGGGGGGGGGGACGCCCTTATTAATCAAGAGCACAGATTACCCCTGTTCAGATATCTAAGCCACAGCTGAAGTTGCTGGTGCTTGCAATGGCATTGAAACTTGTGGGATCCCTTCTCAAATCCTGCAGTGCTCATGATGAACTGCGCGCTCAAGGCCCTACTACAATCCCGACCCTAAACGCACCGAAAGCCCAAACCGCAAAGCCCTCTCGCGCAAAACAGAAGGCCTCGTGCACAGCGACGTGATAACGCCCGGCCACGTAGCCAAGAAAGAGGGGTGCACCAGGTAGGAGTACCTCTCAGCGAGGTTTGATGGCGTTGATTATTTTGATGAAATTTGTTCGCATACGTCCTTCCTGGCTCGTTTGAACGGGCCCTGTTGGAAAACTAGCTCACCTCGACTTGTTGCAGGCTTCTGCAAGCACAATTGAGAGCCGCGCGTTATCTGCCAAGATCCGGCTGTGCTCGCTCCTGGGTTTGGGGCTTAGGCCTGTTTCTGACATTTTCATCAACGCATTGACGGCTCTGGCTATACCCGGTTCGGGGCCTCAAGCATATGCGGGTATGTGTAGGTTTCCATTAGTACGGGCCCCAAATATAGACACTAATGTACTATATTCCGTACCATAGGGGCTCCCAAAAGGGCACCCCTGATTTTTTAACACCCTAATCTGATAAACCACCATGCAAACTCAACCATACAAACTCAATGTCCATTTCATTTTCCTTGTTCTCTAAACCCCAAACCCTAATTGAGTGGTTAGAGGTCTGTCTGACTCAAAGAAAGATTGAAGGTTGCAGGGCATCCGGTTTACGAACCAGGGTCGAAGGCAAAGGGGATTAGGGGCTACGGTTTAGGGTATAGAGGAGTTGTCCGATTACTGGCACTTGCTAGCTGCCCTTGGGCTTTATAGGGCTTAGGATTTAGGCCACCTCCGCGTCACAGTCTTCTGTTGAGCTCAGAGCCTTCCAGAACGCAGATGCAGTCAGGGAACGACGGTGGTCCAAGGGTCTTTGGGTTTAGGATTTAAGGTCAAGGGCTTAGGGCCATAAAGCCAGAACAGGACTATCCCTGCACCTAACCCCAGACGTAATCCTGAGTCTATCGTTCGAGCTTTTGGCGGTTACCCTCCCCCAAAATAACATGGAACCTGATGTGGCAAAATGATGTCAAGATGCTCCTTTCAGATTATGTGCTGCACCAAAGAAAGCATGACATTCTCCACAGACAACCTGACCCAAAGTAGCACATCGCGCAATCATGGCTCAACTAATCTCACCACCGATGGCGCCATCAGGGGAACATTCTGTGACCTGATGACACATACGGATTTGAGAGGAGTGCATGATGCAAGCCACTAAGACGCATCACCGCAGCGGCGATCATGAATATCCCGTAAGTACAAGAAGGACCGCAGGTACATCCCACCATATCTCACCGTTGGCCACCGGCCGCGTGGCCCCCCAAACCGGATTTGAGGACCTCTATGCCTCCTTGCAAGAGGACAGTGGACCAAAGGGGTCCTCTTTTCAGGTTCCATGTGCGTTTGGGGCAGGGTACTGTAGGAGCTGACATGATTACCCGCCTACTCAACACCACCAGAGCCAAACAAAACAGAACCCCAAACCCCCAAACCCCAAGACCTGAAACCCCCACAATTCGGGCCCTACGAACCTCATATAAACCCTAAATTCTGTGTAAACCCTAAACCTTACATAAACCCAACATTAACCCTACGCAGCACCCTATCCCCTACCTAAACCTGTCACAGATCCTAAATAAAAACAATGTTCTACAAAAAAACTGTATAAATCCTAAAACTTGGTTCCTGCCCCCACCCAGTACCAATCCATAATAAGGATAATACTTTAGGATGTAGGCTTTAGGGTTTAGGGCTGTGTATAACTGAATTTTCATTGTTACCCAACTGTTGCTGAGTGGCGGCAGTACCCAACCTAAACATAGAACCTGCATAAACACTATAGGAGCCCTGCATTAACTCCACATAAACCCCAAACCTTAATCCCTCATATACCCCCAGAACCTAAACCTTGGCTACTGCCCCCTATCACTAACAGTTGGATAATATTTATTATATGGTTATATGTATAGCCCTTAAAAGGACCCCGAATATAGACTGTTACTGGGCCCTAAACCCTAAATCCTTAACCCTTAACCCTAAACCCTTAACCCTAAACCCTTAACCCTAAACCCTTAACCCTAAACCCTAAACCCTAAACCCTTTAAAGGAGAAGCTTCCGTCATTGCAAGCCAAGGATCAGGTGCGGTTCGGCAGCCTCCAGATCGTCCTGCAGAGAACTTCACATGAATTTAGAGTTTAGCGGTTGAGGGTTTAGGGCTTAGAGTTTAAGGTTCAGGGCTTAGGGCTTAGAGCTTAGGGATTTAGGGGTTTAGGGTTTACGGGCTTCAAAGCGCGTGAAGGAGCTTGAATGAGCACACTATAATGAGGAAATCCTATTCATTACATTTATCATAGAACCATATCATCGCTTATTTCGAGCTCCTGAACAGGAATCCAGTAAACTCCCAACGCAATGAATATCCTACAGCCCCCTTT
The DNA here is from genome assembly GCA_905231905.1 of Symbiodinium pilosum. NCBI lineage: Eukaryota > Dinophyceae > Suessiales > Symbiodiniaceae > Symbiodinium > Symbiodinium pilosum. Next base: position 3,918 of record CAJNIZ010025202.1, read on the forward strand.
ACGCCCTAAATGCTAAAGTTGAAACCCTAAATCCTAAACCCTAAGCCCTAAACCCTACACCCGAAACTGCGCTTTTCAAGACCGGCTTCCCATCAGCACCGAAGGGATCACCTGGTAGACGGTGCCGCGATGGTCCAGGAGAAGCACATCGATGCATCCCAGCCTCAAGTTGCTCAGAAGTTCAAAGATTTAGGGTTTAGGGTTTTAGGGTTTTAGGTTTAGGGTCTAGGATTTAGGGGGTTTAGGGTTTATATGTAGGTTATATGGTTATGGGCTTTAGGTTCAGAATGTGGTGATATGGGATTAAGGTTTAGGATTGTTCCCATATTATGGCTATGTTGGTTTCAGGGTTTAGCCCAAAATGTGGTTAGATGGGTTTGGGGTTGAGCAGTCTTCCTACTATAATGTGGTTTATATAAACAAGAAATAAGGTTTCTTTGTTAATGGTAACTTAACTTCAGGGTTGAGGTTGATCAGCTGGAAATTGGAAGGCATTGATTGTTGAGGGGCGCACCGGGGATTACAAGGGGTCAGAGCCGTGTAGAGTATTCTCAACTTCATGCCACTTGCGTGTATGTCTCTAAAGATATTTCCTCCTTCAAAGAATATTCGTATGGATACAAGGGGTATATCTATAGGAGCTAGGATTTAGGGTGACGATCCCTACACCAAGAGCAAAGATTCCTGGCCAGAGCCCCCTCTAGAATGAGACCCAGACAGATAACTTCGCTGGCTTAGGTTTTAGGGTGTTCCCCAGGATCCATACTGAGCCCTCAGTAGAGGGTTTAGGGTTTAGAGTGTGAGCCCTGAATACAATCTATCCTAAGGAAGAGGGAAAAGGGCCCCCACTGACCACTGGCAAGCCAATCGCTGGCTACGCCAATCTTCAATTCCACTTCGCCACCTGAGCGATTCAGGATTCAGGGGTTGAGGGTTTCTTGTTCAGGGTTGAGGGGTTTAGGGTTTAGGCTTGTGTACGGTGTACACAGTTCAGGGTTTAGTCTTCAGGTTTGGAGATTTTTGGAGAATCACATGGAGAAGAAAATGGAAACTGCGAAAAATTTGCGGACTCAAGGTTGAGGGCTAAGTTGGAGCTGAAGTTCGGTTAATTCCAAGGAGGGCGTTTGTAATGGGCGGCAGGGTTGTCTAAAGGGTTGCTGTTGAGGGACGTAAATAAAGTTACCATAGCAAGATAAGCCCGCTACTTACCATGTACCCATGGCATGGTAACTTAAGCTAAGTTCCTTAACAGCAACCCAGACAGTGCAGATATAACGGAGGGTCGGGCGAGATGAGGCGTAGAAACTTAACCCTAAACCTTAAACCCTAACCGCAAACCAGATAAAAGGTAAACCAGGGATGCTATATGAGACATAATCTAAACTCCGAGTATCCCCTTAAAAAACCCCTAGTAGGGGTTGAGGGTGTTGGGATTACGGTTCAGGGTTAGGGTTTACGTCTAAACTCCTCGCATCCCCCTTAATAAGCCCCAGAATATTCCCCTGTAGAACCTTAGCATTTCAAGTGCTGTGTAGGTGTAGGCATACCTTGCAGGCTTTGCGGGATGTGCATATGAACACCGGCCAGTCCCTAGACAGCCCTAGACGATTCATGGTGCAGTGTAAACCTTCGCCCGAGATGCTCGGCAGTAAGAAAGCCCGTCACAAACCCACACCCGGAATGCTAAACCTACTCAATCCGTCTAAACTCTACGCCTGAGTCCTACACACTAAGCGCCACGCCCGGAAACTGAACCAAAAGCCCTGTTCCAAAAATCACAGGTCCCTTTCTTCAGGGTCGTTCTAAACTTGGAGGGTCAGGGGGACTTAGTAAGGACTTAGTAAATGGAGATAACAGGGGTTACTATATGGCTTATGGGGGCCACAAAGTCCCTCCACGTAGGGATGACAGTAGCTTTGGGTTTCTAAGAAGGACCCCTGGAAAATAACCCCGAAGCCAGGACCAGTAAAGGTCCCTGCTTGGAGGACGACAATAGCTCTAAACCAGTCATAAGTGTACTTGTCACCCAGTTAAAAGACGCGTATGCCCCCTAAATGATAGTAAAGCTATAACTTGAAGTATGATTGGGTTACAAGTACCCATGGGCCTCCAATCCTAAACCCGAAGCTCAAATCCCTCTACAATCTCACACACGCTCACACTCACATCTGTTTATTACGCGCTGGGACAATAGGCATCACAAGCCAGGAACCTTTCAGGCTCCAGGGACAGCAGTGCTTCTACTCCAAACAAAGCCTGTTGTCCCTACGCCCAGCCGCCTACACTACCCCTAGCGAAGCCGCGGCTGTTACAACCACAGCTCCTAAGCACACAGCACACTCCAAGGCAAACCTAGACACCACTAGGCCAGACATTCATTTGGGTCCGCCTGACATGAACTCCTGCCACGGCCTAAAGAAATCCTCCACTGTCACCTTCACGCGATGCTAAGCTGGGAAGGCAGCCTCTAGCGCAGGGTCCGCCATGGGCAGTTCAAGCAATTCAAGAAGTCAGCCTCTCCATTGCGTGCGCCGGCCACATGTGAAATAGACAGGTCGCATTTCACTCGCAGGCAGACAAGGCTCAGAGTGACCAATGCACTGCATAAAGGCGGCTTGCTGGCCAAGCCCTTTGAAATTGAAGCAGCCACACCCAGGTTGTCACTGCACTGCCGAAGCAAAGCTCTGTGCACGCAGGGCATGCCGCTTGTCTTCGCGCGAGCGACACCAAGCGCCAACTGGGCCAGCAGCTCCAACGCTCCGAGCCCGCTTGCATCGTTTGGGGCCATTTCCACTCATCTGGAATCTCAAGAAAGGGATGGCTGTTCACAAATGCCAGCAATTGCCAGCAGCCAGACAAGGTACAACCAACACACCTGGCTGCTAGGCGCACACGACATGCTGAGCAATCAAGTATGCGCGCATGAGATAGAGAGGGCCGCAGTCACGTTTAGCAACAGCGCTACCAAACCCAAATCCTCGCCCTAAACCCTAAACCACAAACCCAAATCCTTCCCCGAAATCCCAAACCCCAAACCCCAAACCCAACCCTAAACCTTGAACCCTGGACCTCTAGCCCAGCGGCGAGCAATGCCTCCCCAGGAGTGGATCTCTTGGGCGAAAGGCAACGTGTGGGCATTCCTGGGTCAGTTGCTTGGAGGGTAAGGAGAGGCAGTCTGTAAAAGTTCATATTAAGATAGCTGGTTCTTTAGTGTATGGTTTAGAGGGATTGTAAGTATACTGCTCAGCCCCCTGGACCCTGAAAACAAGGGGTCCTTCAGGTTTGTGGTTTCTGGTTCACGAAGTAGGGATTAGGCTTCACAGTGGCAAATCCTAATGGTTGAACGAAGTAGAATTATGTTCTTCTGACAAACCTTTACACAACAGGAGGAAATCGCCCTCGTCTTGTCAGGGACTAGTGAGGTATCCCAATTAGAAAGTACTCAGTAAAGCAGAAATGATTCGTCACCTCCGCTGGGCTATGAAGTCTGCACCTCCTTCGTAGGAAGTATTCCTACAAAAATGTACTGCAACGACTAGAATGTTGGTAGTCGCTCAGGACTCTACGTCATTAAGTAGCTGGAGCATTCATTACTCGCAGGCGGGCGGCTCATCACTTGGGGCAGCAGACTACCTTCACACTTGGCCAGCGCATACAAAATGAGCTATAGTCTAAACTAAACGGCTGAAAGAAGGTTATATAGGGCATTCTATAAAGGGGTTGTGAAGGGGGCTACTAGGAATTTAGACTATAGCTCAAATGGTGATGTTGAGCACTGCAACAAGTAGCAACTCAAACGTTTTGCCAAGATTTGAGGATTCCCTACCAGCACTCATAAGCGCGAGGCCCCTGCTTTCAGAAATTCGCTAGCAGCGCACAGCCCTGGATGGTTTCCAATGTTGTTGGTGCAATGGGCCCATTCTCCTTTGAGAATTTACTTCTAGGATCTCAGAACCCTCAACCACAAGCCCTGAGCCCCAAGCATTGAGCCCGCAGCCCATGCCCTAGGCCCTCAACACCAATCCCTAAAACCCAATCCCAACCTAAATCTTTCACCTAGAACAAATAGGTCCACTGCGACCCAGAATCACATCAATGGAGACTACCTTGCCACCACCGCCTGCCATGGGGCTGCATGCCCTCAACCCTAAAACCTTAACCAGTGAATTAGGCTGGGACTTTAGGCCCCAGATAAAGGGGAATAAACAAGGGAGGTCAAAATTATGGTCCCCTTATTGGGGGTACCGTAAATATTACGGGGGTTTAGGGTTTAGGGATTAGGAGGGTATATTTATGGTGACCAAACACAATACCCTAATTCTGATAAACCTACCGCAGAAGCTTTTCTCTACGATTTACGGAATGGAAAAGAAAGTAGAAGCTAATTGCCATTGAGGCTTTAGGGTTTGGGCTTCAGAGTTGAAACCCTAAACCCTTTGGGGCTTCAGGGTTGAGGGTAAAGCCTTTCGAGTCGAGGCTGAGAAGAGAAGCAAGCCAACTGCTTCTGCAAAGCTGGAAAAGCCACAGAATCACTCAAACCTTACTGGGAGGGTCATGGGGACTTAGCAAGTAGGTTAACAACCCCTATAAGCCATAAAAATAACCCCAATTATCCCCATTCTTCACCCATTTGCTAAGTCCCCATGACCCTCCAGGCAATCATCTCCTTAAATGTGGTTTAGGGTTTAGGGTTGGCCCATGGGATTGGAGGTTAACGGCTAGGTTGACGGTTGGAAGGCCGTGATGTCGAAATGATGTTACGGATCAGGTTCAGTCGTCCCAGCTTCCCTTTCACAGAAATCTTGGTCTTCCCGCGTCTGTTTCTGCAGGTTTCTCCTACTTACGCATTCAGCTATGTCTTAGATTCATGCACCCCAAGCCAAAGACCTAGACCCTACTTTGAGGGACTCTGGAGTCAAACAATAGGCCGTATCCCCTTAATAAGAACCCTAAACCCAAAATTATTCTAAATCCTAAATCCTACACCCTAAACCGCCCGTGTAATCCTTTAAAAGTAGGTCACCTCACCCACTAGTAATCCCAGGGTCCCACAGGGTAAGCCGACCAGGGCTCCAAGGCTAACTTGGGGTTTAGGGCTTACGATTTAGGGCTTAGAGTTTAAGATTTGGGGTTTGTGGTTTAGGATTTATGGTTTAGGGGTTAGGGTTTGGGGCTTAGGTTTTAGGAGTTAGGGTTTAGGATTTGGGGTTTAGGGTTTAGGATTTCGGACTTAGGGTTTAGACTTTAGGGTATAGGATTGAAGGTTAAGGTTTAAGGTATTTGGCAGGCTAGGTAGGCATGTTATGAAACAGTAACGTTATCTATACAAGTAAGTATAGCGGGATATAGGTTGTGGCCTGGTTATAACTTGAGAGTTTTCCTACCTCTGCCTTGCATGCTCTTTGTCGTCTTCAAGAAACCACAAAGCGGTGCCGAATTGTAATCACGTATTTATCTATAGACGTTGTTGGGATCCGAAGTAGGTAGTCATTTATAGACTTGGACCCTGGAGGAAAGTCAGATAAGTGGTTGAGGATTTTCGGGGCTTACAGGCTTCGGACTTTAGGGGCTAGGGGGTTTAGGGTTTAGGGTTTGCGGGCATTAGGGTTTCAGGAGCCTTGCCCTCCTAGCAAAATTCCCTTGGAACTAGGGTTTCGGGTTTAGGGTCTAAGCCCTAGACCGCGGCTTGAATCCATAAGCTCCCATCCCTAGTACCCTATCAAGAAGGAAAAAGGTCTATACAATACAGCCCTCAAGACTCTGGACCCTATCAGCTGTGGGTCCTCATGGCATAAGGATACCCCCAGGGCCCCCCTCCAACCAATCGCTGGTTTGGGGAGCAACCTATTTTCAGAAACCTTAAACCCTACATGGAACTGTAAATGTGGGTGTATCCCCATACCCTCTGCCCTTGAAAGGTGGCCCCGCCCCCCACTAACAAAAAAAACAATTCCCATTACACCAAGGGGCTCATGCAGCTGCGCGAGCTTATCAGTCGCCTCCTCCGCTGCAGTCACAAGCTTCTCAACCTGGCTGCAAGACGTTTCCGCAAAGGAGGATTATATTGGGGGAAACCATATTAATTCATATATATATATACCCTATACAACCCAGTATAGTAGTTTCCATTTTCTTGTCCATTATCCCTATATAACCCCTATATACCCATTATGGTAACTTCGTACAGCGGTTTCCAAGGCGCCTGGATCCAATGCAGGAATGCCTACCTAGCGTAACCAACGCACCTATAAAAAGGATTTGTACCTGACACTTGTTGTATCTTTATTTGTTCAAGGGTCTAGGTTGCGCTAGGTAGTCCAGAACAACATGTGCCGATGCCTCTCCCCTACACTCGAAAACCTTTTGGAATTACGTGAACAAGCTCCCTACCAAACTCTCGAAACCACTGTATAAGCCCAGTTGAATTGCGCCATTGTCTTTTTCAATGATTCTCAGTTACCCAAAGCCTGCCCTGAACGAAGCCCTAACACACCCCAAACCCGAGTCTCCGAAACTCCTATACCCAACCCCTAAACCCTAATCCCCAGACCCTTAAAAATATCATTGTTTCCCTCTCCTTTTTCCATCCCCACACGTGGCCCTAAACCCTGTACGACTTAATATTGCCATTGTTATCTTCCAAGTCTGGAGCCTAACTCTCTGGGGGCCTCAATCACCTTGCCTTCCACTTCCTTCTTGACCAGATCCTGGTGTATAGTGTTTTGTCTGCGGGTTTAGTTCTCTTGTGGTCGTCCAGTGTAGCACTTGAATTTAAAGTTTAGGGCTTGAGACTTAGGGTTTAGGATTTAGGTTTTAGGGTTCAGGGTGTCCAAAAAATGGGAAGGCTTGTAGATGATGGAGGGTGGGGTTTAGGGTTCAGGGTTTACTGTTTAGTTTGTGCTTTAGCTTCAGGCTCCTCCGTTAATTTCTGGATTGGGGAGCAGGTTTTTGGGCTTAGTGATTTAGGGCTTAGGGTTTATTGCTTAGGGCTTCTGAAATGATGGCTTTCAAATTGGAGTGGTCCTCGAGTAGCCGGATTATATGTGGGCTGGGGATTCTGCAGGGCATCTGATAGAAATAAAGGAGTGGAATAACACGGAACATGTAATGGCAATGAATTAGGGGTTTCTAGAGGTTTGTAGAGATTGTAATGAAGAGGGCAGAATAAAAGTTTAGGAGCATATTGTTGATACTCATCCACCGTATTATGCTAAAGTTACATAAATGTTAGAAAGGAAAACGGTGGAAATGATTTTCGATTCTGCATTACACCATCCTGTTTGGAAGTATCATGTAGGATTTGCGGTGTAGCGCTGGAGGGAGACTACCCAGCCCAATGCATGTGAAGAGGGTTCATGAATACGGTGCCTGCCTGGAAGGTCAGTGGGACTTGGTAAGTAGGCGAACAATAGGGATTACTAGCGAATTACACGGATTCTTGGGGTCGTAATTATGCGTCCCAAGTCCCCTAAATCCTAAACCCTCAAGGGTATGTACCAATTTTCATTGCTTTCTACGTTCCTTACTAAGTCCCACTGACCCCCCCCAAGTAGGGCAATGGGCTGCAAGGCACAAGCTCAGGGGGCATTGAGGAGTAAGCGACCTGGTAGTTTCCACGGAGGGTTTTGGGTCACATGAGCTATAGTCTAAACTCCTAGTATCCCCCTTAATAACCCCTATAGTAGTCCCCTATATCGTCCCCTATATAACCGTCTTTAAGGAGTTTAGACTATAGCTCATATAAAGTAATGGGATTAGGGGCTCTTTTTTGGGGGGTCCTTACTAATAACACGGCACCTAATATTTAGGGTACCCAAAAAGGGACCAAAATTTTGATAACCTAAGGCTCCATGTCCATAAATAATACCTACATTGGGCCCCAAAGTCTATAAATACGACCTACATTGGGCTATTTGGAGCCTTAGGGATAACCACCCATATAAAGTAATGGGATTAGGGGTTTCTTTCTGGGGTCCTTACTAAGAACCTTTGATCAGGATGCGACCAAAGCACGGGATGTGCCCCACAGTGCCGTGATTAATAGGGGTTTAGGGTTTAGGGTTTAGGGTTTAGGGTTTTAGGGTTTAGGGTTTTAGGGTTTAGGGTTTAGGGTTTAGGGAGCACACCACGGAATGTCAGCATCCACAGCGTGCTGGCTTTGAACAAAGATCTCGGGCTAGATCCTCTGCTGGGCGCACGTCCTCCGCCACGAAGTTCTACAGTCCAGGGATTCGGGTCCCAATTCTGAACAGAGTAAGCTGCCATGATACCTGTCTTGAACACTTTTCAATCCAAATTAAACCCTAAAACCGCAAACCCTGAACCCTAAACCCTGAACCCTTAACCCTAAAACCCGCCCTAAACTCTAAATCCTGAACCCTAAACCCAAACTCCGAAACCCTAAACCTTAAACCCTAAGCCCCTAAACCCAAATTCGTGCGGATTGGCTTCCTCGAGGACAAGGCCAGGTATCAAGGGGCAAAGTAAGGCCGAACAAACCTCTGGGGTAGGGTTTACGGGTTTAGGATTTATGGTTTAGGTTCTATGGGCTTGAGGTTTAAGATTTAGGGTTTAAGGTTTTAAGGTTTTGGGGGTTTAGGGGTTTAGGGTTTAGGATTTATGGTTTAGGGTTTAGGGTTTAGGGTTTAGGGTTTAGGGTTTTAGGGTTTAGGATTTTAGGGGTTAGGGCGTAGGAAAGGGACTGAGGTTTTCAGCAACTCAATCTTTGAACCTCCGTGCACAGGTTGCTAAACACATGTGTCACGAGAAGGATGAAATGGCAGCGCAAAATCCGCCTCACTTGTGTCCACGTCAGGAGCAGACGGAATTGCCATGAATCTAAAGGCAAATCGGTGCAGGGAAGCAACTGTCCATTGGAATGGTCACGGGAGGTGCTAGGGCGGGGGTGCTAGGGCGGGGGTGCTAGGGCGGGGTGGGAGGTCCTCCCGGCCCAATTGGAGCGCCAGCTCCGGAGAGGCGGCAACAGCACCGAGGCCCCCAAGGGCTGGCACCAACTCCTCCTCCGCCGCCATTGGCGACTCCCTTCCCGTCACCTTTCTTTAGCACTGCTGCCATGATCGGAAAAGGCTGAGGGGAAGACCAGAATTTAAAGAGTGTTGCTACAATCTCATGGCAAACATCCTCTAATGCGCCAGGGTAGCGCCAGCGTGTCCATGGCTACGTGACTTTGACGTATATGTAAACCCTCTCTCAATAAAGGCACGGCAAAAGAGGGGTTCCTCAAACCGTAAGCCCTAAGCCCTACATCCATAAATCCATAACTCCATACATCCATTCATCCGTACATCCATCCATCCATCCATCCATCCATCCATCCATTCATCCATCCATTCATCCATACATACCTATCCCTATAATCCCCTCCCCTAATATAAAAACCCACCCTAATATAAAATACGAGGTTGCCCAAACTCCAAATTCTGACATCTGCCCCCAAGACTATTTTTAAAAGGGCCAAGACTAATGACTAAAGTTCATTGCGGCTAGGATCCTCTGAATTTGGGGGGGGGGTTGTTAGCACGAGTCTTAAGAATTAGGGATCTCCTCGATTTCCTAAATTTCACTTGTGTTTCAAAGGTTTTCGTAAAGGAATGTATATAGAAGAATTCCAGAAACCGATTCCAAGGCCCTAATTTTGAAAAGTCCCTACTAAGGCCCTAATTTGGAATAGTCCCTTACAAGGCCCTAATTCGAAATAGTCCCTTATGAGGCCCTGATTTGACTAGTCCCTAATACGGCCCTAGTTTGAAATACTGTTGATACTAGAAATCCTGCATGACCCTAGTATACTATAGTACCATTATTCCCAAGGTATAAGGTACTTAGGGTCATGCAGGATTTTTAGTATCCACCCTAGCTCCTCATATGGATCCAATGCGAAATAGTCGCTTATAAGGCACTAATTTGAAATAGTCCCTTATCGGAGGTTTAATCGAATTTAATGGGATTTTACTCATATTTCAATAACATCCCATAGACCCCCCCCCCCATATTCGGGTTGTGCGATAAATACCCCCCCCAATATCAAATACGGTTAAGAATATTTGCAGTAGTGGGCAACCCTTTAATATCTGGGGGAAAGGACTATTAAACCCACTTTATTCCAACATGACCCCTTCAAGTACCCCTAGTAAGCCCCAAACCCTAGACATACATGTAGACCGCGTGCATACTCCAACTTCATGGAAAACCCACCTAGAAAGCCCAGCTACCCGAAACAACGGGCACTGTAATTCATTTCAATCCAGAGCAATAAATGGTAGTTTCCATAAATAGGGGGACCCTAGACCCCAAAATATTATAATCCTTATTATAGGGACCCCTAAGAAATTACCCCCAATTTTGGGATACCCCCAAATAGGAAACTAGGGAAAGTAGGCTATAACTACCGGCTATACAACCCTAAACCCTCAACCCTTGGATGCCCATAGTTAGGGTTTAGGGCTTGGGGCTTCCCAAACCTTAGTGCCCCAAACCCAAACCTTCCCCCAGAAAGCCTTTATAGTCCTACGAGCCTCAGGGTGCACCCTAAACCGTCCTGCTTCCGCTGGATCATTGCTTTCCTTTTGGGATTCTGGAATTTGGGCTTCGCAGGGCTCAGGGAGACCTGGGGTTTAGGGTTTAGGGGTTTAGGGGTTCAGGGTTTCGGGTTTAGGGGTTAGGGGTTTAGCAGTCTAGGGTTTAGGGTTTAGGGGTTTAGGGTTTAGAGGTTTAGGGTTTAGGGTTTCGGATGTAGAGGATTGCGCGGATGGTATCTACGGTTCAGGGCTCTATGATGATTATTAAACCCTAAACCCTAAACGGGACTTTCCGGGAGTTCTTCGGACTTTGGTGATTTGGGGCTTAGATATCCGGATCTCAAGGCTCCATCCAGCTCAAAATGAATAACTGCTCCTAGATTTAAGGGGTTCCCAAAATAGAGTTTAGGGCTTAGGGTTTCCCAAAATAGGGGTACCCTTTGTGGGGGTCCCCAGGATAAGGGTTCTAGTATCTTGAGAACTATAAAAGGGTCCCCTTATTTTGGGAAACTATCATATAAAGAAATTGTTCTGGGGCTATTTGGAAATCTTAGAGCGCTTTATAAAGGCAAAGACATTTTTGGGCCGCAAACACCACTGGTTTCAACGCAACCGTTTTCCAGACCCCTCAAACCAATAGGGAGGATTTTCTAAATGGGCTCTCACTTTATTTTGAATACATTTAGTAGCTTTGAGTTTCCTTCCAACTGGATTCAGGAGCTGGCCTTCAAAGGTTCAAAGAATCACTTACTTGGCTGCTCTGAAGTTGAAAATAGGAAAACTGATTCTGAAACCTGATTAGCTCACTAATGCTTTATTAGGAGTTAAAGACTTCAACATGGCTTCCTGAGCTATAGTCCCCCTTAAGTAGATAGAATATGGGGTATATGGGGATCTTATTATAACCTACCCAAAGCCATATTCTATCTACTTAAGGGGGACTATATCCCTTGAATTCAGAAAACCAAATGCCCCAGAACCTGAACTCCGAAAGCTGTTTACCAAAGCCTTGGATGACTCGCGACCAAGTGAAGCTAAGGTAGAGGCTCACACTGAACGCACCCTGAGCCCTGTAGCCTCATAGTCCCCGTTAAGTAGATAGAATATGGCTTTGGGTATCTTATAAGATGCCCCATCTCCTATCTACTTCAGAGGGACTATACCCTAAACCCTGGACCCTAAATAGTAGCTTCCATTTCCTTGCCCATCATCCCCATATAGACCCCGTATTCTATCTACTTAAGGGAGACTATAAGCCCAGAATCTAGTATGTAGGTAGTGTTGAATTCTTTGGGTGTAAGGTTTGTGGCTTCGGCTGTGGGCTTTTTAGGGTTTATGGTAGGATCTGCCTGCACCTCAAAAGCAGGCAAAATAAGGGCCCAAAGGGCTAAAAGACTTTGAAAAAAGTTGAAAGCCACTGTTCTACATACTTTATGGGGGTCAGGGTATGGCCCTAAGCCCAACATCCTAACCGCACAGGCGCGGGGCCCAAAGACCCAAACGCTGAACCTTAAGCGCCCAACAAACTCTGAGCCTTAAGCCCTGACCAATCCCTGAAGCCTAGCCTGGACCCTGAAGCCCAGCCCCTAACCCCTAAACCCTAAACCCCTAAACTCTAAGCCCTAAACCCCGAGACCCCTAAACTCTAAACCCGAAACCCCAAACCCCTATACCCCTAAACCCCTAGGCCCTAAACCCCTAAATCCCTAAACCTCAGCTCTACACTCTGATCCCGAAACCCTGCGCCCGAAGCTGAGGTCGCAACCCTGAAGCCTAGCCCCTGAGACCCCCAGAAGCTGCGTTGCTGCTGCGAAACTTAAAAGAGGCTCCTAGCATAGGGTTTAGGGTTTAATTATACGCTCATATTATATCTAAGAGCCGATGCTAAGCTAGCTTAAGCTAAGTTCCTTAACAGCAACATAAGGATTCTTGCCATGAGTCTTGCTTTCTGACAAGGCTTTCGTGAGCTCGTCAAGTCTCGCTACCACAGTGTTCAGCTGCTCCTGTGCAGGGTGTCAGTTTCGGGGGCTTAGGGTTTAGGGTTCAGGGTTTGGGTCTGGGGCTCATTCACCTTGTAACTCTGTTCTGCAACACCATTCAAGCCCCTGATGAAGGAAAAGAGCCCCTCAGACTGTGTAGTACAGGGGCCTAAATACTTCACCCTATACCCGAATTGCACAAGGAGGTCAAGACCATAATGGTGGCAATTCTGCCCTAGACTCCTATATCAACCGCCTCCAAAACCCAGTTTCCATTAATCTTCACCGTTTTTCACATGTAGTGCGCCATTGTTGGTGAATATTTTGGGCCCCTGATCCCAAGACTGTACACTATAACGATGACAAACTATTCAGGACTCAAGATACTACATTCCCTAGACCATACACCCTAAACCCAAATGAGACATTCTCCTCATTTCTACCGATCTCCAGGCTGAGGGTGTGAAAGCTCTTAAGAATACGCAACCGCGCGGCCATATGAAAGATAGACAACGAAGATCATGTATGGGCACACAGGAGTGATGGAGCATATAGTGGAAAGAAAACGAAATGAAAAAGTCACATGGGAAATGGGTTTATATATGGGTTTTGGTAGGGATTGTGCTCCTTTTTCTTAACCCTTAACCCTAAACCCCAAACCATAAACACTAAACCGCAAACTCTAAACCAGAGGTTAGGGGTTTAGGCTACAGGGCATACATACGGGTCTACGGAAGTAGATAGGGATTACCAGTATCATGTTGAGGTCTATTTGGGGTGCTCTATCTCATAATTACACAAGGAACCCCGCAACGCTATATTGGTGATTATCTAGGCCTGAAAGTTGTTTAGGGTTTAGGGTTTCTTGAATGGTTTAGCCCTATTCCGCCGTTGTAGCTTGTGGGGGATCTGAAATGTTGAAATCTGTGCAATCCGCAAGGCAAACTGCTATATGGGTAGTTCCCAACATTAGGGCCGCATATTGGTACCCCTAGATCCGTAATGTAATCTAGAACCATCAGGGGCCCATAACTTGGAGAAAATAACCCATATAGCCCCATACAAGGCCTGGCTATCAAACCCTTGGGGCCTCAATTTGGGCATTCAGGTGATGAAGCCTCTAACTCCTAAATCCAAGCCATTGCACACCAAAGTTTAGACTTGGAGGCCCCCAGCTCCCAACGTGAAGCCAAGGAAAAGCAACCAACCTCCTAAGCTTGAAATTGCATCACCTTACATACCCCCAAAATTTGGGTCGCTTTAGGGGCCCAAGACTTCCTCCACCCTAAGCCCTACACCTCGTAGTGTTTAGGGATGCAGGCTTTGGGTTTAGGACCCTCAATAGCCCAACCCCAGGTCCTTCCTAAAGCCTGACAAGTTCAGCCCGTAGTGTCTGACAGCAGAAGACCCTAATTAAATGCTCATGGAAACAGCTACAGGTTGCAAGGGTTGTAGTTTAGGGTCTAGGGTTTAGGGTCTAGGGTTTACGGGTAAGTTGCAGCTACTCTTTCTACAGATTGCGCAACGTACAACTCGGATGAACGCTCACAGAGCTGACATGTTAGAGAGCTTAGGCCCTACATCCTAGTTCCTGAGCCCAACACTGCAAAACTCAAAAATCCCGGACCCTAGACACCCCCTCAACCCCTCAAACCCTAAACCCTATATAACCCCATTATAATCGTTTCGATTTTATGTCCCAGTACCGCCATATAACCCCAATGTAACCCAAACCCCTGAACCATAAACCCTTAGACCCTAAACCCTAACCCCTGAACCCCTAAAGCCCCTAAAGCCCCCTAAAACCTCAGAAGCCAGGTGCGCAAGCCTCGGCGGCTTGCTTAGAGCCTTCGCTTAAGCGCCGAGCTGCCAATTTCTTGACCTCAAGAAGATTCATTCAGGGGCTCAGGGTTTAGGATTTAGGGTTTAGGTTCTATGGGTTTGAGGTTTAAGATTTAGGGTTTAAGGATTTAAGGTTTTAGGGGTTTAGGGGTTAGGGTGTATGGGTCTAGGGGTTTAGGATTTAGGGTTTAGGTTGTTAGGGGGCTAGGGTTTATGGCTTGGGGGGTTAGGGGTTTAGGGTTTCGGGCACTTGTAAAACTTATTGTCCCGTTTGAGGGCCCCCTGTATAATACGGGCGCAGATATCCAGGGCGCACAAAACAGCACATAGTTGTAACAACCTACTATGTGGGGTATGATAGGGGGTTGCCAGCATTATCTAGGGGCATTTACTAAGAGTAATGGAGAATCAAACGGAGGAGAAAGTGGAAAAGCAAAAGTAAAACTGGCTGTATACAGGAGGGATAGACTGATCTAGCTTAGCTACACTGACATCAGGGAGGCATTCACACATTTTCATTTCAGAAAACCCTAAGCTCATCGTGAGCGCTAGAGCTCGTCCGCCTCGGAAGCTTTCTATGCATGTGAGCTTCCTACCACTCACCAGATCATCTCTGACAAATGCTGGAATCGCTTTCAACAACAGCGAAATGCCACGTTGTCTGCAGCAAGGCCGTGCGGCCATTGTGCGCGTTATTCCAAGAGGAGGCTTCTCGTGTGGTGCCTTGCCCGCCTGTCTACCAGAGCATTATGTAATTTCCACATCAATCGCTGCAACTCTAGGCTGACCAGAGCTGCACAGCTGTTCTATAACTCCAAGAACTTAATTACGGATGGGGGTTATTCCAACGTCAGAACTTGGACGTCAGAAGTTGGAACTATGGGCACCTAGCATGGGCCCTTTATTTTGTGGACCTCTTATACCCATTTTATATCATTTTATATCCTTTAAAACCTTGGGAAACCATTTAGGGGCCCATAGTGAGAAGGGATTTCGGTTTGGGTCTAGGGTTTAGGGCGCGGGGTTTGAATTAAATGCTTCGGCTTCCGGGTTTACAGCTTTAGCCGGAAGATTTAGGGTGTAGAGCGTCTATGTGAAGGTGTTAGTGCTTAGGGCTTAGAAGCTTAGAATTGTTTTGAAGTCTAGAGCGCGTTGCGTGTTGGGTTTGCATAGGCTTGTACCATGTAATTTGGCTAACCAAAACAGAAACAGCTGCAGGAGGTTGGGTTTTGTTTTTGTAGATTCAGGGATAAGCATTTAGTTGAGGAATCGTGTCAACTGCGTTCCGCCGGCTCGTCAGGGCGCCGCAACCCTAAACCCACACCCGACGCCCACACATCGTAGAACTTAATGTAGGGGCCGGATTACAAAAGGGGGTCGTATTAAAGCTAAATCAGCCCGAACGGAATAATAAAAAGGGTGTCGTGTTAGAGCTAAGTCCGGGCTGAACGGATTAATAACAACATTGGAACGGAATAGCGCGTGCTGGCTTCTGGAAACGCCCAGGTAGAAGAAAAACAAGAAAGCCAGAGAGAGAACAGAGAGAGAGCCAGCTAGTCTAAGCAGCCCAACCCCTAATTAGATAACTAATTAGTAGTAATAACAACTTTTCCCGAACTTGATTGGGGGCCCCCCCGTTTATTCTGATCCGGACTTGTTGGGGGGGGGCTTAATAATCAGAACCCCCCATTAAACCCCGGACCCTGCACTCCATACCCTAAACCGGGAATGCTAAGCCCTAAAGTACACCCTAAAACCTAAACTCTACTCTGCACCCTCAACGATGAGACCCGAACACTGCTGAAACGAAAAGGTACACACTAAACCCTAAATCCTACGCGCAGAACCCTAAACTCGGCACCCTGAACCCTAACTCCTAAGCCCCAAACCCTGAACTATATACCCCAAGCGCTACATCCTGGACACTTTGTGACCCAGAGTTGCATGCAGCCATGCAGCTCCAGCGAATGTTTTTGCACCGCTCAGCGCCTGCAGTTTACAGGTTGTAGGGCGTAGGATTAAAGCGTTAGGATTTAGGATTTAGGATTTAATGTTTAGGATTTAGGGTTTAAGGCTTAGAGTTTAGGATTTTCGGCTTTGGACTTATTGGGGCTATAGGGGGGTAGGAAGCCTGAATGGTGCAAAATCATCTATCAACCAAGATGTTGGCCAAGTCAGGCTGCAGTTGCAGCGGCAGCTAAAACATTTGCCGCAAAAACTCCCCGCAAAATCCCCGGCCTAAATTGCACCAGAAAGCCAAAATAGCTACTAAGCCTCCCGGTCTCAAAAAGCTTTCGCCAGTATCACGAAACAGACTAGGAAAATCCCCAACAGGAACCCGAACCCGACACCCTGCTCTGTTAAACCCATTTCCCTAATCCCCAAGCTTGAGCTCAAGTCCTATATGAAACCTAACCCCTACATCCTGAAACCCTAGTCCCCAATCCCCAAACCCCTAATTCCCCAAACCCGACTCCCATACCTCTGAGCCCAAGTAACAAGCCTGATCTCTAAACCCAGATCCCCAACCTGAATCCTATCCCTCATAGAAGTCTACCTTGGTACTGCCCCAGTCTATATTAGGGGTCCTATTAAAGGCTATAACCATATAAGAATAATTATCCAACTGTTACTGAGGGGGGCAGTACCCAAAGTCTACCATACTGCAGCCCAAGCCCTTTTAGAAATGTGGCCGCTAAAAAAAGCGGCCAACCCTAGTCCCTAGACCCCAACCCGCAAAACCTTTAATAACCTTCACCCAACAATCTTGCCCCCCAGACCTGAAAAACCCTACACCCTAAAGACTTTAAACGCCTTAAGCTCAACACCCAAACCCAAAAATGAAAGCCCTCCAAATCCAAAACCCTACACACTAAGCCCTGGATTTCAAACCCTAAACCCCATCAACCCTAAACCCTGTGAACCCCCAAACCCTAAACCACAAGCCCTAAACCCTAAACCTTGAACCCCTAGAGCCCTGAAACCTAAACCCCAAATCCTAAACCCTAAACCCCAAATCCTGAAGCCCTAAGGACCAAGCCCTACACCCTAAACTCCTACAGCCCTGAACCCCAAGTCCTAAACCCTAAAACCCTAAACCCTAAACCCCTAAACCCCTAAAACCCCTAAACCCCCAAACCCCCAAACCCCTAAAACCCTGAAACCCTACGCTGGCGGCCTGGGTCGCGGCCTGCGAGGCAGCCTCCAAGGCCTGCAGACTCTCAGAGACCTGGTGCAGGCAGTTTTTGTAGGGCTTAGGGTTATATAGTCGTTTAGGGTTTAGGGTTTAGGGTTTAGGGTTTAGGGTCTAGGTTTAGTAGCAACCCCTTAATGATAAGGGTACCCTTTCTCCTGACATTCAGCTTTAATAGGGAGACCCTGAAATCAAAAGGGAAAAAGGGTACTACTGGGGTACCTACGTTCTACGGGGTCATATAGGGTTTAGGGTTATCAGGGAAGGAGGATATTTAGGGTTCAGGGTTTAGGGTTCTATATGGTTTATAGGGATATATAGGGTTGTATAGGATTTATAAGGTTTACAGGGTTCATAGGGTTTATAAGGTTTAGTAGGTTGGGAATTTCGGGGTTCAAAGGGTTAAGTTTGGGGTTTAAGGTTGTTGTCAGTTTTGGTTTTAGGGTGGGCTTGGGGTTTAGAACTTCGGGTGTAGGGTTTGGGGTTCAGGACTTAGGGCTTAGTGTCTGGGATGTAGGGTTCAGAATTTGGGGTTTAGGGTTTGGAACTTAGGGTTTGGGGTGTAGGGGGTTGCAATGAAGGGGTTTGGGGTTTGAAGCTCCGGAATTGAAATCTGAAGTTTAGGGCTTGGAGGTTAGGGTTTAGAGTTTTGGGTTCTCGAGTGTGGAGACGTAAACGACGAAGTGTTTTAAGGGTTTTGGGGTTTAGTTTATAGAGACTACATAACGGAGCTAAAAAAAAGAAAGCTGAAAGTACTGCCTTATGTGAGCTATACTCTAAACTCCTAGTATCCCCCTTAGTAACCCCTGTAGTAGTCCCCTATATAATCCCCTATATAACCCCCTTTTAAGGAGTTTAGACTATAGCTCATGTGGAATTTCAGTTTCGGGCTTGGGGCTCAGGATTTGAGTTGAGGGTTGGGGGGCTCAGGATTCGGGGTTTGTTTTCTTTTGGGGTTAGACTTCTAACAACAGGGGCTGAGGGTTTGGGGATGTGAGGTGTAAGGGTGGGGTTTGGGGATTACCGTTCGGGCTTGGGGTCGTGGGAGTGGGGATTTTGAGGGTCTAGGCTTTAAGGATTGAGCTTTGGGGCTTTAAAACTTTTAAGGTTTTGGCTGGGGGGGAGGGGGGGGGGGTCGGAATTTGAAGGCTCATGGCCTATAAAGGTGGTTAGCAAGGATTCCTCGAAGCAGGGTACTGGGTAATCGCTTGCCCCTGATAATGGACGTGACCGTACTTAAGCGCCAGCCTGGAAAATTCATCATTGAGATTTGTGTTGTAAAGGGCGAAACACGGGACTATCTACTTAAATAGTAAACAGAGACAATCCTGAATTCCAGTAGGAAGTCTCCCTCGAATCAGCTAGATCCGAAGGGAAATCAGTTCAAGCCCAAGTTGAGTGACAAGAACAATTAAAACAAATTGGCACCACCGAGTCAAATACAACTTCAAGACTACTTAACAATAAATGCAATGGAGACCTAAAAACGATGTAAGATTGCATAACATACGTCAACAAGAAAACCGAAACAAAGTGTTCACTCAATAAAGATCATTTGAAATCTAGTTAGAAACCATCTACAGCCTCATCTAGAATGATGAAAGTATCTTTAAAATCAGCCTAACAACACATTTTAAAATGATCCGCTGGCAACTCATGAAATTATACTTGAAACACCAATGAAAATACATTTAAAATCTAACCCATTGAAATGAATTAAAATGTACTGTGCATCAATTAAACCTACTTTAAAGCAATAAAACCAGATGGAAAACTTGTTACAAACAAAAAGACATCCCTAATTCCTTGTTATTCCTTGTAGCGACTCCACGAACTGTTTCAGAACCCCACCTGATTCATTCTTGGGGCGATCCTGAAATGGCCCCTTTTAAAAGTAGTCTTTGCTCTTTTCAAAATTGTCTTCAATGAAGTCCCAGTGTCTTGGGCTTTTCTGGGCAGAGCTATGTATCACCGGGGTTGGTTCTTATTTGGGTCCATTTGATTCTCCGTTTTGGGGGCAATATCCCAAACCCCAAACCTCAAACCGTAGTTTTCGGGAAGTCTCATCTCCATTTTATCCGTTACGTAGGACTCTGAAAAAGTAGCTTCCAAAATCCTAAGGTTTTACGATGACAAAAGCGAAAATGATTAAGTATACTTATAACTCCGATAAGCCACATAACAACCCTCCTTACTAGGTCCGCGTGACCCTAACCCCTAAACCCTAGACTCTAAACCCTAAACCCTAAACCCTAGACTCTAAACCCTAAACCCAAAACCCTAAACCCTAAACCAGCCTTTTCGGCCGGAATCTCCTCCTCGCCTTTGAAAGGAGTTTCAGCCTGCAGGTGTGAAGGGTTCAGGGAGGGGTTAAGGGTTTGAGGGTTTAAGGTGTAAGGTCTTGGGGTTTAGGGTTTAAAGTTCCGAGTTTAATTAGGGTTAAGGGTTAGGGTTCAGGAAAACAGAAAGGGAGGAGGGAGTGCTTGCTGCGGACCTGAACCATGATCTCTCACACACAATGCACTTTCGATCTCATTCCATTGAATAGACCCCTTCCGAAGGTTATTTCATCCCACATCCGCCTTTCGGTAGATAGCCCGAACCCCAAAACACTAAAGCCCGAGCCTAGAACCTAAATCGCAATACTGAAAGCCCAGCCTAGGACCACAGCACATGCGCGGCATGACTCAGGGCATTTCCATCTAATCCTTCGACACGTCTCGACAAAGGAAATATGTACACTTCCGTTCCTTCCTACGAAAGCTCATATTAGCCATTGCCTAAACTCCTAGTACCCCCCTTGATAACCCCTGTAGTACTCCCCTATATAACCCCCTTCAAGCGTCTTAAACACAAAAGCAGAAATGGAAAGCCGGCATCGCGTAACCAATTTTCATGGCACTCTGCAAACACCAGTTGGAGAGCCGGGGGGTAATGATAGAGACAATAGTCAAAAAAGCAATGAGAGTCATATAGTTATAGTATTAGTGGCAATAATAGTACTAGTGTATACTAGTGTGTTAATTGTGGCGATAGCTGGAGTTATAATGTGGCCAGTAGGGGTCATAGGCATACTCATTGAGCCCCCTTGACCCTCCAAGTATAGCCTAAAGCCAAAACCGCCTCCTGCAACTTCTTGATGGACTCCTCAACCTCTTTCAACTTCGTTTCTGAGTCCTCGCGATGTCGGAAGTGGGAAATTCTATAACCAGGGTTTGCTTGGCCCAGAGATACATCGGATTACAAAGCCTAAACCATAAACGGGATTGTGGGATTGACGGATTTTCACAGGACAAGTTTGGAGAAACCATCATGAAGGTCTGAAACTACCAGGCAAGAACTAGACTCTACGGTTGGCCATACTGCGTTGTGGAATTTGCCGAAGGTATGTTCCACCCTGGCTATAAGAGCCCTCAACAAAACCGTGCAGGCCCTGCCTCCGCACCCCGATGTAGGGTTTAGGGTTTAGGGCCAACTTTAGGGTTTAGGCTTCGGGGTTTAGAGTTTAGGGTTTAGGTTTTGGGGTTTCGGGTTTAGGGTTTCAGGTTAGGGCTTGTTGCTTAGCTAAGTACCGAACTGAAAACCATTGGCCTTTCAGTGGTTCTGTGATGAGGATGCAACCGTTTTGGCGGCGATGTGGAAATGCTTATCTTAGGATGCTGCCCACCCAGGCCAACCGTTTGCATCGGGGGTTCTCAAACAGGTGGGCCCTTTTTGAAGGGGAGGTTACCTGTAACAAGAACTATCGTATATCGGGGTTCATATTGGGGCCCCCTGTTATGGAGACTCCCATATGGGCGCTTCTCATAATAATCCTTATACACAACCCAGATATAAGGACGCTTTTGCTCCTTGTACAATGCCTAAGGTCCCTAGAATAAAGCATTTCGAGAAATTCCGATGGAAGACTCTGGGTCTAGAGTTCAGGGTTCAGGATTCAAAGCAAGGGGGTTCAATGTCCACGGTAAGGTCATGCCCCCTTACAGTCACTGTTACCACAATAAGTAACAGGAGATGGAATAGGCCCCTGATCAAAGCTCGTTGAGACAGTTACCGTAAGGAGGACTGACCCAGGTCCAAGGTTTGATACGTCGTTGGAGACAGACGCCTATCCCTCCCAGCAGAAAGCTGGAGGCTTCTCAAAAACAATCCCCGAAGCCTAATCTCAAACCTGAAACATGGGGCCTGAGAATCACAAACGATCTCAGTTGAAGTATTGGGTCTGAGAAGCACAAATCCCCTAAACACGAAACTCTTAAAGATCCACCTCTTTCTTCTTCCAATGCTCAGAGAACGGGCCTAGCCTAATCCCAGATGTCCAAAAGGAGTCAAGCGGTTAAGGGTTCAGGGTCAGGATTTAGAGTTCAGGATTTAGGCTGAAGGTTTAGGGTCTTCTGTCTAGGACTTGGGGTTCACTGGTTTGGCATGTAGCGTTTACGGTGGAGCTGCTTTGTTTTAAGGCGTAGGGTTTCGCATGCAGGTTTTAGGGTCTAGAGTGAAGGAGTTGCCGGGTTTACCAACTTGCAGTGCGATAATGATGGTAGACACCTTCCAGGTGGGTTGAGGTCTCTATATCAACATGGGCTACATAGGGAGCCCTTACAGGTGCTTTAGATGCCGGGAAGTGGATAGGAGCCATAAAAGGGTTTTGGCAGACACGTACTCCCGCACCTTGAGAATGCTTTCGACGACCACCTTTTCGGACCGTTCACCTTGTAGCACAGAATATAATAGTTTCCATGTTCTTTGCCATTATGCCCATAGGAGCCATAATAGTCCCGTATAGAATCCCCTATATATGCCCCTTAAGGAGTTTAGACCATAGCTCATATAACCCCAATATACTATTTAGTAGTAGCTTCCATTTGCTGAGGGTGACATCCAAGACACGCTTCAGATTCTCTTTAGATCTTGGGGGCTTAGGGTTTAGGGTTTAGGGGTGTAGGGTGTCCAGGGAAGGTGACGTGCAGGACAAGAAAGTCTGAAGACGGTTTTTGAGGTAGGTTGAGGTCTGCTGAACCCTCCATTTGCAATCATATCAATTTGGGAAGCTGCTTTGATGCCTACTCAGTGACACTGAGCCGACGAAGCTCATTACCAAAAACTATTAACACAAAAACTTGCTTAAACGCAACAAAAAGAGCAGATCTTCTCAACAAGAACACTTAGTTCCAGAAATTGATAGGCCTCTGGCTTCCACATGCCAAGTGATTTTCTCTGTTGCTGGTGAATAGTAGAGAGAATCAAGGAATGAACTAGAAAAAACGGGAACCACTACATTATGAGGGATGGTGCAGGGGCTACTACGGGGGATGCAACAAATAACCCTAAAGCCCCTCAATCCTAAATCCCTAAACCCTCAACGGTTTGCACTAGACTCCTGACCCTAAACCATAAGCCGCTAAATCCCAAACCCCTAAAGCCCTAAATCCTGAACCCTACATCCTAGCCTCCAAAACAGGCACAACCGAAAAAATCTCTGAAGCCCGTTCTGTAGTTTCGCTGCAGAGGCAGGTAGCACCCTGAACCCTGAACGGTAGTAGCGTTTAGGGTGTAGGGCTTAGGGAGTCCTAAGCTAAAAAATCCCCACCCACCCTAGATCCCAAACCGGGTTTGGGGTTTAGGGTTAGGGCTTAAGAATCCTAAACCCTGGATCCTGAGCACTTGAAACCTTACCGTGTATGATGGCTGGAGCCGGCCATGTGGGCAAGACCTAGGGGCCCAGCGCATGCCGCTGACGGTTTTGTCCAAAGACTCCTGTCGACCAGTAGAAATCATGTCTTTGGATTTAAGATTGAAGGATTGGGGTTTAGGGTTTGGGGTTTAGGGTTTAGGGTTCAGCGCTTAGGGTTTAGGGTTTCGGGCTCAGGGTCCAAGAGTCCTTTGAAGGATCATTTCTGGCGAGCTAGTGATCCGTCCAAGGCCTGAAAATAAGCCATTCCCAGGCCCATTATTCTAAAGCCTAGGGTTCAGGGTTTAGGGGTTTAGGGTTTAGGGTTCAGGGTTTAGGGTTTAGGGGGTTCATGGGACTTAGAAACTCCTTATAGCTGGACTTATAACCCTACTTATAAGTTCCCTGAATGGGCTTATAGGGGTTACCCCGTTTATAAGTAGGGTTATAATCCCAGTTATAAGTAGTTACTAAGTCCCGTGGGCCTCCAAGTACCACTCTTACTATCACGTCTGCCATTACCACTGCTAGTACCATTACTTTTACAACTGCGATTACTGTTACTATGATCCTTATGGCTGCTATTCTTACTTTACTATTATCACTCTTGTTACTATGCATACGATGGTTACCATTATCACTATTGTTGATTATTTCTGCTCTTACTAGTTTCACTTTTAAGAATTCGACGATCATCTCGTTTATTACCAGTATTATTTCTATTATTATGTAAACCACTATTTGGGGTGAGGGGGGTGAGGTCACTGTGAACTGCCTAGGTCATTTTGAGGACCATACAGAAAGCCGGAAGGATAGGAAAACGTGTTGTGTGGATCGAAGATAACGAGGATTCTAGGAATTTTCTCCACAAGAAAAAAGGACGCGTGACCTTCAGAAAGCCAAGAGCACCAAAGCGTTCCAAGATCTAAGGTTAGAAGCATAGGCCCCTAATATGGGCCCTTAGGCCTTCGAGGGGGATTCTACGGACCCTTAAGGGTACATGTAGGGTATGTAGTAGGCATATAAGGACCCCAGGGTTAAGGGCACATACCAGGGGCTCATGGTTTAAATCTTTGACAAAGGCACACAATTTTATGCAAGGTTTAGGGTTTAGGAGCTAGCAGCTTTTGAGATAATAAGAACTACATGAGCCATAGTCTAAACTCCTAGTATCCCCCTTAATAAGCCCTATGATAAGCCCTATGATAAGCCCCTATGTAATCCCCTACAAAGGCCCCTTTAAGGAGTTTAGACTATAGCTCACATAGATTCTCCAAGCTCCCTGGCAAACAAACTCGAATTTCACGTGAATGGGTGTAAACCTTGATTGAATATGGGGCTGCGGGGGTTAGAGGAATTATCTTGGGGTTGCTTTGGTAATGGGGTCCATGCCATAGTAGTTTCCAATTTGTTTTCTAATATCATTAAATAAGCCCCAATATGTACCCCATTATACTAGAATTATTGCTGTTGAGGTTCCTCCTGTAATACCCCGAAACCCTAAACCCGAAATCCGAAACCCTAAACCCGAAATCCTAAACCCTAAATCCCAAACCCTAAACTCTGTCCGTATCATGCGAAAACTTGGGGTTGTTTCAGGGGAAGTCCCTGTAGGAAGACTAGGGAGCTTCCCAAAATTAGGGGTACCTCTTTGGGGGTCCCCATAGTAAGGATTAGAATATATTGGGGTCGATTTTGGGCTCCCCTACTTTGGGAAACTAGCACTATAGTATTTCAGGATCTGATTTGAAGGGCCCCCTAGTTATGGAAAATACACTTCTTCCACTACGGAATGCCCTAGTTTCGACAGCCTACCGTGTAAATGTTTTGTGCAGAACAAACACCATCCCATGTGCAGGCGTTGGCACTTGCCCTCCCTCAGCGGCATTTGCAGTGTTTTCTAGGGTGTTCTCTAAAGTGTTTTCTAGGGCCAAACGTCCTAAACCTTTTCAGAACGTAAAGGAGACAGCTTACGTGTTCCGTTAGTACACCATCCTGAGAACATAAATATTTAAGTAATGGTGTGCTGGAGGTTGGGCTAACACGCAAGCAGTTTAGAATGTAGTGAACAAATTCGTGCTAAGCTTCGCGCGCGGCGCGCGTGGAGGTGGAGGATGAAGGGGGAGGAGGGGGAGGGGGGTGGGGAGGGGGGTGGGGAGGGGGGTGGGGAGGAGGTTGGGGTTTGGAGATAACCCACCACCCAGCCATCCCCCTCCCGGCCCCCGTAAATGCATACAAACAACACAACATGACCACATCCGCGCATCAATTCACGACAAACTACAAAAACAGAAGACGTGTTTGGAAATCCTCTACATAATCCTACAGAAATGCATAGCCATACACAATGCATGCGCATCAACACAGCACGCATTGCGTGAAATATTACCACCCTGAAAATGCCAAAGATCAGGAAAATCTCGATATGTAAAAACTCAGGCCCCGCAGCCACCTCTCCTGTACAAAAATCAGACGGCCCCTTTCTGAGGGGTCCCTGATATAATCAAACTTGAAATATTTGGTGATATAGGAGGGGACCACCTATTGTTGAACATACTCTAAACCCTGAACCGTAAGCCGTAAATCCTGAACCTTGAGGCCTAAACCCCGAATCCCTCCACCCTAAACCCTATAATCCCTACCCTCCGTTTATTAAGCCCTTAAAACAAAGATGGGGAAAAGTGTACCCTAATACCCGAGCCCCAAAACACTACACCCTAAACCCTAAATCCTAATCCCTTAACCCTAAACCCTGATCCGAAAAAGCTCTAAACCCTAATCCTGAAATCCTAAACTCATGAACTTAGTGCTGGAAGAAGTTGGGCTCCTGGATCTCATCCAGCTTTGGTCTAAGCTTCTCCACCTCCTTGCGAGGGTTTAGGGTTTAGGTAGGTCTTGAAGTTTAGGGTTTAGTAGTAGGTTTGGGGGGTTTGGGCTTTGGGTTCAGTATAGGGTTTTGATTTTTGGGCTTGCACTTGCATCAGGACTATGGACTATAAACGCAGATCAAACAGGGCAGGTAGGACCCCTATATAGTATATTCCTTTTTTCCTATTAACCACCAGTAAGCCAAGACAAAACAGATGAAGAGCCCAGGGCTATTAAAGAACGTTCGCGTCACGGCACCGTTGCCTCTTGTTTTCCACAGCGACTTCATTGTTGGGATACTGTACCACCCAAAAAAGAAGCTTCATATGCCTTACTGGTTTGTAGTGGAAAAGAGAGAAACATAGATCCAAGAATGACCCAGTAAACTCTTTCACATGTAGTCCTTGGAGACTGCCACAACCTAATCCCAAATCCTAGACACCTGAATTCTAATGCACAAATCCTGTTCCCTGAACTATCTGATCCCGAAACCCTCATATCCCAAAATTTCTGAAATTCTCATACAGCAATTTCCGTAAATATGGGGGGCTCCGTAAATGCCCACGCATATACTATATTTCTTACTATAAGTAACCCCCCTTTGAAAAGACCCTAATTTTCTGAAATTTGCATAATTGCATGGCATGGGAATCGGTTAATTGATCAGTAAGCCTGATTATGACCCGATGTAAAGTCAATTCCCAGCCCGTCTACCAGGTTCCCCAGCAACCCCTTAACAACAGGGGTACCCTTTTTTCTCATTTTCACACTTAATAAGGAGACCCCAAGATAAAAAGAGAAAAGGGTACTGCTGAGGAACTCTAAACCCTAAACCGGGGGATTCTAAAGCCCCATATTTACTAGCCATTTGTCTAATTCCCAGCCCATCTAAGCATCTGGTCCTTAGCAGCGGATTTAGTGACCCGCATCTGCATGTCCAGGAAGCGCATTGCCTCAAGCTCCAGGGTTTTCCACCAAAAAGGGTTACCTTTGAAGGGGGATATAGAGGTTGTATAGGGGTTATATAAAGGTTCTATGAAGGTTTATACTAGGACAAATAGGCTTAGAGTTTGGGGTTTACGTCTCTAGGGTGTGAAGTTTAAAGGAAATCTTTGTTCCCTTTTGGGAGTTTAGGTTTTTTTTGCTGATGCCGGGCGCTCGTTAGCTCTGCGCGCATTGGCGCCACGTCGGTGCGCTGTCTCCAGGATCTTTTAATTGTGATATCTACGGAGTTTGGTCCTAGCACACTATTATCAGAGCTCAGGGAAAACCCTATATAATATTATATGATATGGTACTATATAGTACTATATAGTATTTTCGAGCCTCCGATCTCCAATAAGCGAGAGAATCCCAAAGCCGATATCCCAAATCCTTACGTAAGGAGTATGTTTAGCTCTCTATAACTGCTTGTAGGGAAACTACCATGTGAGCCGTAGCCAAACCTCCTAGTATCCCCCGTGAAAAAACCTATAGTAGACCCCTATATAATCCCCTATACAACCCCCGTTTCAGGAATTTAGACCATGGCTCATGTAGTCACCCCTGATGCCCTCCCCCTAAACAGCATAATCGTTTCCACATTCTTTTTCCCTACATCCTCTATGTAGGGCTATGTGGGGGAGGGATCAATTACCCCTGTTGCCCTAAACCCTAAACCCTAGACCCTTGACCCTAAAACCTATACCCTAAACCCTAAACCCTAAACCCCTAAAACCCTAAACCCTAAACCCTTTCAACCTTCAACCGTCACTAAGGCGGGTACCGACTTCAGGGAAGCCTGAACTTCGGCTGCAGCCTGTTCCGCAGCCTTCGCAACTGCACTTTAGGGTTTAGGGCTTAGGGTTATATAGGGACTATATTATATGGGCTATATGGGGGCTATGTTAGGGGGTATAATGGAAAAGAAAATGGAAACTAATGTGAGTTTTTGCTAGGGCCATGCGCGCAGATCAGCGCGCTCTGGCGTCTTCCCAAGAACTGCAGGATCTCTCAATTGCCGAGCCACTAATTCATACTTACTCTGAGGATAGGCGGTGCGGACAGGGGAATACCAAATACTGGTATGGTATTGTTTAGAGCAGACTTCGAGCCAGTATGGGAATTGCATTCCTCTGCGCCTACCTCGGTTCAGAATCCTGTCTTTATGAGCAATGTTGAATACAACTGAATGGAAAACCTCAGACCTGTCGCTATTGAAAACCTCCGCCATCATTCTGAACTGGATGTCACTTAGGGAATATGAGGGGAGTTTGGGCCTGCCAGCTCTGTTGTAGACCTCAGTGTTGGGTGTACGAGAATAGAAGGAGGCTTGAATTCCTATCACTCTTCTAAGGAAACGCAGGTAGCAAGCGTCGATTTTTTGGAGTTGCGGTGTGGTCAGAGTTAGAGCATCCAGACCGTAGATAAGAATTGGTACGAAGGTACTCTGAAAGACATGGAGCTTGGAACTTCGAGACATGGAACTGTTCCACACTAATCTAAGCTTCTTGTAGGCTTCTTCAGCAAGGGAGGCTCTTTGCCTGAACGCTGTCTCGAAAGGTTTTTTCCAAGAAATAAGGCTACCTAGATGTTTGACAACTTCTTTCCTAGGGACTAACGAACCATTTTTAAATCTTAGGGTCGCGGTGTGGTCTGGTCTGTATAGTAGTTCAGTTTTAACCAAATTGAGCTGCATACCATACTCCGAGGCCACGTCTTCTAGGGCGTGCAAGATGCTTTGCAGCTGTTCAATGGTGATGGCCATTAGAAAAGTGTCCAACGTGGAGGCTCGACATGGCTAGCTGCAATGCTGGGCCGCAGACGTCTTGCGCTGGTTTTCCAGTTCGAGCTTGTACATTTCGGAGTTGGTCAGGAGGTTCGTGCCACTTAGCGACTCCTTCAGGCACTTAGTCTCTTCCTCAGTACTCTCCGGCCAGCCGTCATCATCAGCAACACCCACGTTTGGCGTGCTCTCGGCACTGGAGAAGTGGCTGCGCAGGTCCTCGTTCTCTCGGATCAGCTCAGCCAGACGCGTCTCCAGCTCCGTGTTCGCTGCTTTGTCTTGGCCAATTTCTTGCCCTGTCCTCCCATGCCGCCGACTAGTGTGAGTTTAGGGTTCAGCGTTTCGGGGCTTCGGGTGGAGGATCCAGCGCATAGGTCCAGGCTTTTGGGCTATGGGGTTCGGGTTTTGGTATAAGGTTTGGGTTGCAGTTTTCCAGGGCTTAGGCGCAGGCGGGGACTGAAGACCCTAAACCCTAAACCGCTTAGAATTTATGGATACAGGACTTATCTCGCCTTTTGACCTGGAGTAATGTTGCAAGCATGGTTGGTCATAGGTTTGAGGTTTAAGGTCTTGGGGTTTAGGGATTGCAACAGCATTGCAACTGCGTAGCATTTGTAGCAGCTCATGGACTAGTACATAAAGTGGCTATATCACCTCTGACCTAGGGTTCACCTGAGCAGCGATTTTTGTGATGGTTGAACCAAGTAAGATTACATTGTTAAAGTACTACATCTAAAAGGACAAGACCCTAAACCCCAAACCCCGAGCCCTAAACCTTGACTGTAAATCGGGGGACTGGAGGATCCCTTACTAAATACTCAACTCTGCTCCCCTGTTACCTGGCCCTGATCTTCCACAAGCATTCTGCCAAAAGGTTGCAGACCACGGGCTTTAGGGTTTAGGGTTTAACCCTTGCAAGACCTTGCTTTTTGCCTAAACCCTAAGCCCCGGGCTTATCTAGGATCCCAAACATGGGCCCCTACTGCGCGACCTTAATTTTGGCCTTCTGTTAATTCAGACCCAGGAAACAAGCAGGGGGTTACGGGCCCATACCCTAAACCCGCGGGCCCCATAGGGCCCACAGTTTAGAGTGTGAGGAGTGAGTCAATACCAAATTCTCGGCATGGTGGTAGCCTCTACCAAACAACATAAGACCGGCAAGAGTAATCGTGCTAAGTCATAGGTAACAGTGAAAGTAGAAGTGTCAGCAATACTCAGAATAATGGTTTCAGAAATTCGCATGGTCATAAATACGGAAACAGAAATAGAAAACAGTCGTAGCAATAATAATCGTCATAAACATACGAGTAAGCATCGCAAAAACAAGCAGTATATAGCATCAGTCATGAAAACAGCGCACTGTAATAAAACCCGAAGCCCTAAATAACCCTGAACCCTAAACCCATAAAAGTGCAACGGGGAATAAATGCCTGAAGAGGTTCTAGAACCGAAGGCACGCACGACGTTGTCAGTTGTGGCCGCGCTGCGTTTCTGGTATGAAGGAAAATTCTAAACCTTGGGCACTGCCCCCACCCAGTAACAGTCTCTATTCGGGGTCCTATTAAGGGCTATATATAACCATATAGCATTTATTATCCAACTGTTACTGAGGGGGGGCAGTACCCGAACTAAACCCAAAAAAAAAATACCAAAAAGTCTGAACCTCTTCCCAAAAAGAACCGAAACCTGATCCCAGTCAGCCCTGCCCTACTCAGCTGCACAAGCCCACATGCGCTCCCCGACGCAAGCTCCCACATCACAACAATGAGTTACCGCAAAATTGAACAACTGCTGTAACCGCTGCTTCGGAGAACAGCGGCGTTGGAACACGTCTTAAGATGACGGAACCCAGATCCAGGAACAACTCACAATCTCCAACCCACCAAAAGAAGCTAGCAGTATGGATCTAAGCCCACATGACTAGGGTTTAGGGTTTTAGGGTTTAGGGTTTAGGGTTCCACCCTCTATATACCCTAAACAGGGACCATATAACCCCATGAAAGGGTACAAGGAAGGTCCTGCTATACATTGCTGGTAGTTGAAAACCTGCTGTAGATTTGCAGGTCCGGCAACCTCTAAGTTCTGAACAAACCACTTTGGGGTTTAGGGCTTAGGGGGTTTAGGGAACAAAAAAGCTCTCTGATTCTTAGTAGGGAACAAGGGAATATAATCCCTACATAAATAACCACTATATATCATGTTCCCTCATTCCCTACTTACTAAGCCCCAGTAAGAAAAGATAACTGATTGACGTCAGCATAAACTTCGAATCAAAATCTTAACCCAAAACCGAAACCCCAATCAAAGCACATTGGGACTTAAATTCTCCAGCCTTCAAAGTCTTCTGGGCGTGCTCCTTGCTGTCCTGGCTTTGGGATGGGGGTCATAGTTCTGGCTTTAAGGACATCAGCTGTTTGTGCCTTTTCCTTAGCATTTTTCCTATCTCTATTTGGTAGTTTCCCAAAATAAGGGGACCCCAATATAGACCCCAAAATATTATGGTCCTTATTATTGGGACCCCCAAAATGGTACCCCTAATTTTGGGAAACTCCCATTTGAAGCTAGGCCCTACCCGCCCCCAAACCCTAAGCAAGATTGAGGGACTCGGCTAGCAGCCGTTCTTCGGGTACTGCTTACAGGGTCAGGGGAATTTAGGGACTTGATAGTTAACTAGGTGAATACTTCAGCTAACTGGGCTTAGGAAATGGAAATGGCCTGTAAGAATTATAAGTATAAGCACTAAGTCCCCGCGACCCTCCATACCCGCGTTTAGTTAGCAGGTAAAATTGTAACAGCCTTCCACATGATCATACTACAACTCTTCTCTCCCTGTTACTGGCTCCGAGCTGGACTTGAGGATTTTAAGACAAAGCTATACTCGAGAAAACCCTAAACGGTAGTTTCCCAAAATAAGGGGACCCCAATATAGACCCCAAAATACTATAGTCCTTATTATTGGGACCCCACAAAAGGTACCCCTAATTTTGGGAAACTCCTACTAAACCCTAAACCCTAAACCCTAAACCCAAACTCCGACACCCAGTAACAGCTGGAAGCTCACGTGGGACGACTTCGCAGGTTCCCGAAAACCTCCAAGTATGCATGAAGTATTCAAATCACTGGGATAGCAGGTTCTGGATTGAGGGCTTTGTCATTCAGACTTGGGGTGCGTATATGGTTTAGATTTAGGTTTTGGGGTTAAGGGTCTAGGGTTTAGGATTTATGGTTTAGGATGGCACCCCGGCTCCCCGACCAAAGCTGCTTGTAGGGAAATTTGGCGGCTTTATGGGGATTATGGGAGGGACCGCTAAACACTAAACTTCGGGCAATCATTACGACCAGGCTCCGGCTTAAAGCCCCTAAAACTCGACAAGCCCAAGCTAGCCCCAACCCAAAGGCCCAAATCTCTGAATCTCGAGTAAACCCTGAAACCCTCTATCCTAAACTCCCAGCGTTAGCATTCCTTATCACCCATAAGCAGCCCACATTTCTGCTTCCTCTAAACCCTAGGGGATTTGGAACCCCAGTAGAAATTATGAATTCAGCTAAATATTAGGATTGTTGGTAACAGAGAATTAACAAGTATTTTCAGGAACCTGGTAAGTAGTAACCCATTATAGTAGTTTCCATTTTCTTTCCATTATCCATATAAGCACTGTATACACATTATGGTAATTTAAACCCTAAACACTAAACCCTCGTCCGACCTCGCTCTCTGGAGCGGGCGCGTCGATCGCTGCGGAGAGCTCAGTGAGCTTTGCGAACTTCTCCTGCGTTTTACGCGCTCATGAAGGTTTAGGGTTTAGGGTTTAGGGTTATGGGTGTTTTCCTAAATTAGGGGTACCTTCTTTGGGGTCCCCAGAATAAGGATTATAGTATTTTGGAGTCTATGTTGAGGCCCCCTCTCTTGGGAAACCACCACTCATAACGCCTGAAGCAGTGTAACGGCCCAAGTTATCAGCGTTATTAACTTACTTACCAAGTCCCCCTGAACTTCCAAGTGAGGAATTTCGCGGGGCAGGCATCACAGAAGATGGGCCGACACAGCATCCAGGAACTATGTTGACCCAAGACTTGGGCAGGCGGGGCAGGGGCTGCCGCCCCGCTTCCGGATGCAAAGTGCTAAGCATGATGTCGCTGATACCCCGCGTGGAGAATTGAAGGCGTCACGGCAGCTGCACAGCCCACAGCCACATGGTCCTGTTCAGCCACCGCGCAAAAGTGACAGCCCAGGGCAAGCAAAGCTATGCGCAAGCCACTGAAACCTGACCACAGGTCCACCACTAACCACGTGCCCTTGGCTGCAACACTCCAGGGAAACTTGGAGCAACTCCCCCCCACCAAGCTACAGGACGGGCTGCAAGCCATAGCGCGACTACATACCGGTTGCTGTCAGTGAAGTTTGAAGGCAGAGGTGCTTCAGCGGCAAGGTTGCAGGGCGTAGGAGGGCTGAAATCCCGAATTCAATGGTGCGTGTGCCGTCTGAAGCTCTTTAGCACCCATCACTTTCCGCGTGATTTTGATACGGACAAATACATCTTAAATGGCCCTGTTTACTGCGATAAGTATGCAAGCAAGATCTAGGATGTGTCTCTTTACTTCTCTGTAAGCCAGTCGGAGGGTCTTTAATCTAGAAGGTATCATAGGAAAGATCCCCATGGAAGTTATGGTCCCCCTTAAGTAGACAGAATATGGGGTATATGGGGATCTTATTATAATATACCCAAAACCATATTGTATCTACTTAAGGGGGTCTATAACTGTCGGACATCCTTCAGACTTGGTTTGGGGTTGGGGATCTGGCGATGGATATACCTTAGGTGGACCCTCCACCCAGTAATTAATAATGGTGACTATAAGGAATAATGGTGATTGTATTAGGGTCCTTCTATATTGCTACTATACCACTATTCCAGGGTGGCGGGTCCACCAAAGACATGGGTTCAAGAACTTCGGGACGACGGATGCGTGGTTTAGGGCCACGAGCAGTGGCCACTCCAACCGCATACCCACTCGATGTAATATACTAGACTGTACTATACTATGCTACACTATACTATACTACACTGTACTATACTGTAGTACACTATAGTATACTAGAGTACTATCATATAGTATAATAATATAATCGTATACTACAATATGAGCTATAGTCTGAACTCCTAGTATCCCGCTTAATAACCACTAGAGCAGTCCCCCATATAATCCCCTATATATCCCCCTTTAAGGAGTTTAGACTATAGCTCATATAATGTACTATGTCATAATATGCTTTCCCAGACAAGGCTGCTCCTCGACAGCCTTGACCTGCCAGAGCGGGAGCATTGTGTTGCTTGGTGAAGGCTATTGGGGTTGAGGCTTGGGTTGAGGAGTTCCTCCGGAACATACTATATGATAGTATACTGTTTTACTACAGTGTACTACATTATAGTCTAGTATAGTATAATATAATATAGCATACTGCAGCACAATTGGCCACCTCAAACCTTTAACCTGAAATGAAGCTTGTGACAAGTACCTGGATCTCCCTGTTTGGACCACAACATGCTAATGTAGACCCATGATTAATAACCCCCCCCTCCTTTTCAGGGCCTTAGTATTGGGATCCCTATTATAACCCCTATTAAGGGGAGGAGGTTTATTAATCAGGGGTCTGCGTTACGTCACCATGAGACGCCCTACTGACAGGCATGCTCACATCACGAAAACCAGGCATCTACTAAGCTGGCAGAAAAGATAAAAGTCTGAGGAATTAGAGTAATCGTTTCAAAGTAAAGGGAAGGATGCCACAAAAGACGGCAAGAATAGTATCTTCAAAGTTCTGTGCTGAGCCTACGAGAATATTGATCTGCCAGCGCAGCAAGCCCCAACCACCGCACAAAACGTAGTCCAATCAAGATGACCGACCCCTTAAGTCGTCCTAAGGTTGTTTAGGCCCTCCCAATGCCCAAACATTTTCCACACGCAACTATAAATGTGTAGCTCAAAAAGAAAGTTACGACTGTCTTCAAGAAAATACGGAGATTTCCCAAAATTAGGTGTCCCTTTCTCAGGGCCCCCATAGCAAGGATCATCGTACTTTGGGGCTTCCCCCTTTCCATATGTGAATTGTTAGGTGCTGATGTTCTCAATCACCCAACCTTCTAATTACATTACGGGCTGTTCAGCTGGGGTGAAGGAAGACCTGCATACTCATGGGGTAGTCCTGGGAATATGGAGGAAATCTTGCACCACCTAGGCCACTGGGGGCGTAGTAGGGAACAAGAGAATATAATCCCCGTATAAGCGCTATACAAGAGATTCCCTTATTCCTTGCTGACCCCTAGCAAGTAAGATGGTAGAGGACATGGGGGTTGAAGCTCCCTCCATCCAAAGAATCCGCGCTACAGAGGTTGTTTTCATTATCTGAAAGAACTTATACTGCAACCACTCATGAACAATCTGCTACGGCTGTCCGACACTAGGTCAGAACCAAACTCAGCAGAAAAAGGTTCAGATGCCGACGAGAAGCGCCATGTTGAGATGTCACCATAAGAACACTACTACTCCCTAGACCCTAAACCCTACGAGGCATCCGCTTAGGATAGGCCATTCATTGGTTAAGCCGCTTCCACGTCTCAAAGCCACAAACGTCAGAAAAGGAACGGTATCGGGTAGTAGGTTACTACACCCGAGGCCCCGTTCAGGGGTTATATAGGGATACTATAAGGTTTTAAAGGCGTTTCGTGGGCTTCACAGAGGACTCCTGAAACCCAAGTCAATGCAACCAACCCCCACACCAACAAACAATACGTTGAGTTCAAAACTTGTCCAGCGCCGCACCCACTGAGATTGAAGCCTTCAGCATCAACCTTTCCCGCCATTTGAGGCTTCCCCAACGCTGAGCCTGGTGATAACAGGTTGCCCCAAACTCATCTTATTTCTGACGAATCAACTACTACCTATGTGCCTCCGAGCGCCCCTACATCTTAAACTACACCCTAAGCCCTAGACCCTAAATCCGAAAGCTTAAATCCTACCCTACATCTACACCCACCCCGTGGGCCTTCCCAGCGCAATCCTCGAGGCTCTTCTTTGCCGCCAGCCGCGACTCTACCGATGCGGTAACTTTCTTGTACTTGCCTCGGTATAGGATTTAGGGCTTAGAGCATAAGGAACATCCAAGGGATCCAGATACCCAAATATTGAGGCTTCAGGTTTTTGGCACCTAAAACACGAAGAGGTAGCCCACGAGGTGTATTCGTCTCTTAGAGTAACCTATCGGTTCCCTGTAGTAACAGACAAAAGACGTCCATATCAACCACCAGCTTCTTGGGAAGGAAGCTCAAGCTTGGGTGGGGGGGGGTTGAGAACTTGCTTTTAGGGTTTAGGGCATAGGGATGATCAGGGTAGGGTTCAGGGTGTTTAGGGTTCAGCGTCTAGGGTGTTTGGGGTTTAGGTTTTAGGGCTTAGGGTTTAGGGCTTAGGGTTAGGGATAAGGGTTTAGGATTTAAAGCTCAGGTTCAGACCTTAAAACTTGGGGTTTCTGATTTCACCTATGAGAGCTACTCCCTACAATCTCCTGAGAAGGCGGTGCAGAGAACCTTGGGGTTGAAAGCAGAGGCCCTAAACCCTAAACCCTAAACCCCTAAGCTAAACCCAGGACCCTGCCAAGCCATCGGTGCATCCCTACTTGCAAGCCCAGGGCAAGTAACATGGAACCCAGAAAGAGCCCTTGAAAGACTAGTCTCATTTGCAAAAATAGAAGTCTGTATGGAGCTGTCGACTTGGGAGGGGTAACTTGTATTTCAACTAATGTAGACCCATGATTAATAAACCCCCTCACCCTCCTTTTAAGGGCCTTAATATTAGGGCCCCTTAATCTCTATTATACAAGGGGAGGGGTTTATTAATCAAGGGTCTACATTACTTAAGAACTATCGAGCGATGAGCTTTTCAAAGAAAACGACTTTTAGCATCATTCTGTTTATACCTGTAATTATTAAACAGGTTTTGATTACGCTGGACCTCTTCCTCTGAGGCTTACCATGATTCTGCTTGCTCGGAACCCAATCTCTGAACCCTAAGATGTCTTCCTACGTGCTACAGCTTCAAACTCTAAATCACGAATCTCCAAACCCCAAAACTCAAACACACAAACTCCAAACCCCTAATCAAAACCCTAAACCCCGAAACCTCAAAGCCTAACCTCTTGCTTCATCAGAGTTGCCAATCTCAGTCGCAACCTTGGAGAGTTGCTGGGAAAACTTCAGGATTTTGGGCTTAGGGTCTAGACTGCACGGGGGCATCTGGGGAGGTAAGGGATTTCTCTTGTGTCCTGCCCCCACCCATTAACAGCTATAATAGGAGTCATTGTTGCCTCTTGATAACAATACCATAAAATTTATCTAACTGTTAATGCGAGGGGGCAGTATCCTAGATATCTCCATCAGCAGTATCATGCTGGTGGTTACTGATCATGCAAACCCTAAACCCTAAAGCCTAAACCCAAAAGCCTAGACCCTAACCCTAAACCCAAAAGCCTAAACCCTAAACCCTAAACCTTAGATGACTTCGCAGTCCCGCTCATCTTTGCCAGATTCATGGAGATTCGCAAGCACAGCAGGTCCGTGAGGCTTAAAGGGGTTTAGGGTTTAGGGTTTAGGGTTGCAAACATCTTGGGCTAAAACACATTTGAGGAATTGTATAAGTGATTATATAATACAGGGTTTCGGGTTTAGGGATTTAGGGTTTAGGCAATTAGGCAAGGGTCCAGGAATTGGGACTACAGCGAGGAAGACACGATTCTCTACCTACCATCGGCTAAGCTTGCCTGAGCTGTAGCTGTAGTGGCTATGGTCATACTGCTGATCTCTCAAGATACAAGTCCCCAACTGCAAACACCAGATTTTCACAGGCTTATCATACAAACCCCTGATAGACCGACCCATTCGTAAATCCAGAGGTTGCGCAGACCTCTTCGACAAGCAGATGTTGCAGCCACTTATGGATCTAAATGAAAACAAAGAGCACCCTCATCATGGCCCAAAGCGAAGCCCCCTCACTCTGAAATATGGATTCTACCGTAGAATTTCGTTTGGCTCCCCAGACATGAAAATCATCAGAAACTTCCCAAAGAACTGTTGGGAGGCATGTTAAAAGAGATATGGAGGAACCTTTAGCGGACCGGTAGGAGGAGTGGCCGCAGTCCTTTCTGTTCCTGTAGCTGCATGGGCTTCGTGACTCCAGCAAGGTCAGATTTCGGCGATGCCGTTGGAGGATTTCCGCTTCTGCGCACCTCAGCGATGGGGCGCGGTGTAACTGGCAGCAAAGGTGGCATTTCCGCGTCAGTGCCGATAACATCCTCAGAATCGACCTCATCTCGAAACGACAGCCTGTGAGCCAGTCGGGCCAGCTCATGGGCGTGCTTCGCCAGAATGTCCCAAGATCTCAGGAGTAATGTTGTCGAGATTCGCCACCCGATGCAACGACTGGCACAGAGGAGCACTCAAGTCAAGCTCTAAAATCCTCAGCAAAAGTAGGTCTGACTTGGAGGGATCCAGGGGACTTAGCAAGAATACTTTGCAACCCCTGCAATCTTGAGGGGATAATCTTCTATTCAGGCTTCTACAAGAGAAGCTTTCTGAATGAGTTTTTCATTTTGATTGTAAGCTATTGCACAAACCCTAAACCCCTACCTACTTACTGATAAAGCCTTGCATGCACGGCTTAGCAGTTGCAGCGTTCCTTAACAGACAAGGTTACAGAGGGTTTGGGATTTAGGGTTAGGATTTGGGCTTCAGGGGATTTCGGAAGCAGGTTGTAAAAAGGGTTCTAAATAAGTAGGCCAACTTCAATTACGGCATTGGTAGCCCGGTTTAACACCTCCTTACCAAGTCCTCTGAGCCTTCAAGCAAGGTCGTGAGACACACTCTCTTGCCCTCCTGACAAGCTTCTACTCACTGTATGAGGGAAGGGTAATCTGAAAAATTGAAACACACCCCAACATGTTCCTAAACCCTAAGCCCTTAACCCGAGATGATCACGACCTCACCTCTAAAGCGGGATCTGCATGGTCGGCTATATTGGGACATTAGCCATGTTGCCAGGACTTAGCTTTAGGGTAGCCTGCAGGATATTACCCTCCATTAATGGAGAATCAAATGGAAAAGAACATGGAAAATGAAATTTCAACCGGAGAGTTTCTATAGGGGGTTTATAAAGATCTCGTATTGCAGAGGCCTGAACAACTGCTGAATAGCTTTTTGAGGCGTATTGGAGGTAGCCTATTCTAGAATTATGTAAGAAATTTACAGCCACAACATCGGATATTGCTTTGGGTCCTATAGTAGGGTGTGGGTGCTGGCTTCAAGATTGCCCTCGTGTGGTTGGTTCTCAAAATTGTGGTAACTATACTTACTACTGCATACAGTACAGCACGTAATTTACGCCTCCAGAAAAGGGGTCCTGATATTGACAGCCACGCATGAAGATATCATACTCTCTCGACAAGCCCTGAGAGGCCTTTCAAGGAATGAACCCTGCACAGACTTGGGAATCCTTGCACGGGCCCTCTTGAACATGTTTCATCTTCAAGGAGCTCGCTCCCAGTTCGATACATGACTTCTTCCGTTCTAGCATTACATGGAGCTGCTGGTTACTGATGAGGGTGAGAGGGGTTCAAAACACTGTTAACCTCAACCATGGATTCCCTGTCCCGCAACAGCGAAACACAAGGCCTAAAAACTCTCCCAAGCCCAAAGCTCTATGCTAGACCCTAAACCCTAATTCCTCTCCTCCACCATACGTAAATCCTGGATCCCTCTCTAGCCCTGAAGCATCCCATATAATCCCCGTATCTATGACTACCCATTAAATTAAGCTCAAGGAAAGTTTTATCATGCTCTGAGGCAGGAGCTGTCCGAAGTCGGGCCTCGTACTTGATGAGCTCGCTACCTTGTTTCTTTGTACTAGTGTTTTACGAGGACTGGGTTGCTATTCAGGAACATAGATTAAGTTACTATAAGAAGGAAACCCCCTTGTTTACCGTATACCGTATTGGGGCAACTTAACTTAAGTTCCTTAACAGCAACCCAGAAAGAGTGAGGGGAACATGGGCCCCATTGTTATGAAGGTTATTGTAGGGTTGCACTTCAGGGTTCGAAGGTTCTTAATATCATGGGTTGGAGCCCCAGCGAGCCTAAATTGGTGCCGAGAAGGGCAGATGCCTCAACAGACTTCCTCCCCTTATCAAACACACACACACACATGCCACCTCTGTTGCTAACTATGCCCCATAAGAATCATTATACACTAAACCACACACTTAATATCAAGACATCAAGGGCGGGGTGTCTTGGAAAGTGAAATGAAGGGATTACCTACGACCCCAATGTAGGCGACATAATGGCCCAAAAACCCTAAAAACTGTCCAACATGCCAATGTGTTGAATACTGTTGGGGCCCGCGTGAAAATTAAACAGAAAGCCTTGGCTTCAGTAAAGGGATATATAGGGTGTATTTAGGGTTTAGGGTTTAGGGGATATTACCCCTACTAACGGAAAATCAAACGGAAATAAAAATGGAAAAATTGTATGGAAGCTGGGATTATGTATTGGATTTTGGGAATTAAGATTCCGATATACGTCATGGAAAGTCTCATATGGAAAAATTAATGGAAACTGGATGTCTATAGGAGTTGTATAAAGGGATTTCAAATTTAGACTACCATTTGGGGTTTCAGTCCATATTGTGGGTTCCCTAACCACCCCCACCTCTTTACTACCCCCCCTAGAGTTCCCCTCAAGTTCCTCGATCAGTAACCTCAATTAACCCTTAATATGAGCCATAGTCTTAAACTCCTAGTATCTCCCATAATAACACCTATACTAGTTCTCTATATAATCACCTATATAACCCCCTTTTAAGGAGTTCAGACTAGAACTCCTATGTCTACTTAGGGCGCAACCTTGCGGGCGGTAGGATAGAGGGCAGGGGTTTAGGGTTTAGGGTTTAGGGTTTAGGGTTTAGAGGGCAGGGTGTTTAGGTAATCCATGATAGACGCAATCTACACATCCTTTGGCACATTATCGTGGGCTGGGGCGCCAATGAATTTTG
Source organism: Symbiodinium pilosum (assembly GCA_905231905.1). Taxonomy (NCBI): domain Eukaryota; class Dinophyceae; order Suessiales; family Symbiodiniaceae; genus Symbiodinium; species Symbiodinium pilosum. The sequence continues at coordinate 44,869 of CAJNIZ010025202.1, forward strand.
ATGTACTTAAGGTCAATCATGCTGAGCTCTCCTTAGAAGGGGTTATCTAGGGGATTAAGGGCAGATTAAGGGGGATACTAGGAGTTTAGACCCTGGACCCTGGACCCTCAACCCTAAATCCCAAACCCCAACTGTAGTCGCTCATATCATGCTCGGAAAGCTGCTCATCAGATAGGCAGGCCCTGATACCCTGGAGTAGCTCCTCTGGGAGGCTTTGGGAGTAGAGCGCCTGAACTTTAGATTCAGGGTTTAGGGTTTAGGGTTTAGGGTTTAGGGTCTAGGGTTTAGGGTTTAGGGTATAGGGTATAGGGTTTAGGGTTTAGGGCTTATAAACCGTGTTAAACCTAGACCCTAAACCCTAAACCCTAAACCCAGTCACTCCAAAAACTTGTTTTTGCAACCTGTCCGCCCAGTCAGCAGCATAACCCTAAACCGGACAGCCTTCCCCTTACTACTCCCCCGCCTTAGGCTCCGAAATAGGGATGGTTTAGGGTTTAGGGTTTAGGGTTTAGGGCCAACTGAGGGGGACCCTACACAAGGGGGGGGAAGGGCTGTGTTTAGGAGTAGGATGATTAGCGGGGCTAATTGAAGTCAATTGGGGGGGAGCCTAATCTGAGTTGCTCTGAAGGAACTTGAACAAAGTTGCCATAATATGGGTATATGGTGAATAAAAGGGTTTGCTTACTGTGGTAAGTTAATGTAAGTTCCTTAACAGTAACCCAGTAAAGGGGGAGTAGTAGGGGAATCCAGGACAAACTCAAATCCCTGGGATCGCGTAGCCAGCTCGGCAAACTGCAAATAACTGTTTCAGGTTAAGGGTTTAGGGTTTAGGTTTTAAGGTCGAGCGTTTAGGGTTTAGATTTTAAGGTTGCGGGTTTAGGATCTAGAGTGCAGGCCCCAAAAAACAAAACCTTTAAGACCCTCTATCCCGAAGCCTAAGATGCTAAACCATACTATGCCAAGGCAACACTGCGAACCTTAAACCCTGTATACACTCCCCCTAAGATTGAAATCCATTTTGGCGTAATGAGAAATATATTGCGAAACTTGACTGTTAGGGGGGTCTGGGGTTTCAACACTGGGGGAAGGGATTAATCCGTACAAGCCCGATATCATTATCCTTGTATTCTAGACCCTTAACCCTTAACTCTAAGCCTAAGCCCTAGATTTCTAAACCCTAAGACCTGAACCTTAAGCCCCAAGCCCTAAACCGCAAACATAAACCCAGAGCCGTGAATGCTAAACCCCATATGGTAGTTTCCTTAAATACGGGGAACCCCAATATAGACCCAAACATAATACAATCCGCGCAAAAAAGTAGCCAGAACTTTCGGGAACCCCAACTATCCCGCGAACCCTAAACCCTAAGCCCTAAATCCTGAACCCTAACCCCTAAACCCATCCAGCTTAGCGGCTAATTTCGCTGGAGGCCTCTCTGCCCTTGGCTTCAATCTGCCTGCCCGTGGCCAGGAGTTTGAAGTACGGGGTTTGGAGCTATAGGGTTTAGGGTTTAGGGCTTTGGGTTTTGGCTGTTGGGCTTAGGGTTTAAAGGAATAAGGCAGAAGAGAGGATCCTAATAATAAAAAGGATCGTTTTCGGGCGCGGGATGCACTGCCAGTTTCGGCACAGGGGTTGATGGCGTCGGTATGCCAAGGCTGTCATCAGCAAGACGGGAACACCTGCATTCCTTGCTAAGCCTGCTAGACAGCATTGAAGGAGACTTGAATCTTCAGCTTCCAATGCATCTAGGAGGCGGGATCTTGCTTCCATCCTACTGCTGCCAAAGCTGTTGGAAGACCAAGGCCCCGACTAGACCGGACAACACGCTTGCCAGCGCGTTCGCCCGTTTACAATGCCACTTGTGGGCCACACCCTCATGATGGAGGCGCAAGAAGGCTAAAAAAATCATCAGCTCCTTCATCTGCCCCCCGCACTAGCCTCACCGTTTGCTGGGAATAGTCAGGAAAATCCACCACAAACAGGTTGAAGGGATCCCAGCTGAAGCCCTACCCAGTCACTGAACCTAAAACCCTGAACCTACTTTTGGAGGTTTCTAAGACAATCTCTCGGTAATCTGGAGGGGCAACCCCAGAAGAATTCCCGGGCATACTCCCCGGAAGTATAACCTAGCAACAGGCAAGCAAACGAGGTAACTACGCTCGGGACATTTGATTACAGCTACACAGCCACTAGGAAGATGGAAAAGTTGATACTGACCTCAAGTAGAGGGATAGACTAAATATTGAAGCAGATGCCCTGAACCCTAAACATGAAACCCAAACCCCAAACCCTACTGTAACCCTAAACCCTAAACCCTAAACCCTTAACCGTGTGAGTACTCCACCTTAGCTTTTAGATCCTTTCAGGAGGCTTATTGGCAGATCGTAGGAAATCCAAACATGAATCTCTACCGCAATCCGTGTGTAACCCCTGATCATAGTCCCTGAATCCCATTACTGCATTTCTGCTAGCCACCAAACCTCTGACCCCTAACTCCCTAAAGCCTAACCCCTGATCCCTGAAGCCTAAGCCCTGTTCACGAAACCCGAAATCCTAAACCTAACTCCACAAGCCCAAAACAATATGAGCCATAGTCTAAACTCCTAGTATCCCCCATTATCACCCCTATAGTAGTTCCCTATATAATCCCCTATGTAACGCCCTTTAAGGAGTTTAGACTATAGCTCATATGGGCACTACGAAGCTCTTCTGGATGAAAAAAAACCCTACATCCCTGAATCCCTACACCCTAGATAACATATTTGCTCGATCAGAGGAAATTAGGGGTTTAGGGTTTAGGGGTTTAGGGTTTAGGCCTTGAATCCCGCAACCATATGTACCATAACCCTAGACCCTGTAGCCCAAACCTACACACGATCAACCTAAAATGAACCCTACAGGCTATTCGCCTAAACCGTAGACCCGCAATCCTAGACCGCAAATTTCCCCAAATGGTAGTTGCTCAAAATACCTGTCCCCAAAAGCGCTATGTTTTTATTTTGGCTGGACCTCCAGTTAAGGAACTGTTTTCCCAGCGGTCTCTCTTTTGACAGGACGTTTACCCACACTAAAGGATCCAGAAACAAAATCCCCCTGTAATCTCCCAGGTTCACCAAAGCTTGGGTACTGCCCCCCCTCACTAAAAGCTGGATGATATGACCCCTAATATAGGCTGTTACTGGGAGGGGGCAGTACCCAAACCAAAGCAGCAATGGGATCATTTGGGGGCTCCATGCTCTAAACCCTGAACCCTGAACCCTAAGCCCTAAACCCTACACCCTTAACCCTAAGCCCTACACCCTAAACCCTACGCCCTAAACCCTAGACCATCCCTAAGAAGAATCCTGCAAAAAAATGTCGACCAACTGTGCCTCGCAGTGATAAACTTTCGAGTCTCTGCCAG